>JAJKFJ010021442.1:0-13554 GCA_027382625.1 Tetmemena sp. SeJ-2015
ATAAGGATGTTCTTCTACGGGTAAATATGTTTACCTGTAATAATATTTCATAATATTAAGTATTCATTTTGGGCGTCTGAATTTCTTTGCTACTTTAACCTACTTGTTTCTTTAGTTTGGTTTCTCTATACTTGATTCGCTCTAGTAGCTGTTTCCGCTTGAGTTGCTCTGACTGCTATAACTTTTGCTCTCTTCACTATCATAACTTTCACTTTCACTTCTGCTATCGGAATAAGAGTCTTCTTCATCACTTTCGTTATCGTAGCTCTCAGAAGAAGAGGATGATGGTAAGTTATAAATCAATAACTTATTATTTATCCAGATAAATAAATTTAAACTAATTATGAGTTAAATGCTTCATTTTAATGAAGTAAAAGATTTTAAATGAGTTTTTTATAGAAATAGTATTTGCTATGATTTTATTTTAAAAATGATAAATTCTGTTTAAAAAATGGTTTGCGAGATTTCAATTTTGGCTTAACATCTTATTTTAAGTTTTATTTTGAATTCTATTCATTAACTGAGGGCTCCTCATTTGTCTTTATATTTATTTACTCTTTTTTCAAAAATTTTATTTTTTACTTTTTAATTTTATTTTGCATTTTATTCAAAAACTTTTTTTCTTGGAAAATTTCACTTTTTTAATAATTTAATAGAAAGTATTAAATCTGAAAAATTAATAAATTTTTACATAATAAAAATGAGAATATTAGTTTTTATCTAAGGATCTAAGTCATTTAGCTTAATGATAGCTTGAGGCACTAGAGGCCTGATTATGGATTTAAGTTTAGCTATTTAGAAGAATTTGGTTGCAATGACACAGACTGAGTTAATTGCAACTGCACAAAACATTAGAGTAACTATGAGCATACTCATTTACCCCTACTGCTAAAAATAAATTATATTATTATTATTATTATTCTAAGAGTCTATTATTGGCTTTGGGATAAACTAGTGAGCCTACACATATACCAGAAATACAAAAGCATCGCTGGCTACCTACTGCAAATTAAGTAATAGGGAGTTGTAGGGTTTAATCAATAAAGTTGCAGTAAGCATAAGTCCATTTATAATTACTAATCCTTGAAGCTGAGGAACGTATTTGTCTGTAACTATCAACACTGCTGTCAATAACATCCTCAGCAAATTTCATTTAAAAACTTTAAATTTAAGGAAGGGTAAATCAAAGTTAGTGGATAAGCGAAAGAGTTCATGTTGTAGTCTTGGAATAAAATATTACCCTCGTAGTTTAATCTATCTCTCAACTGTTCATTTGAGAGCTATGAGTATAATTTCTTAAGCTTTTGTATCTTAAGATGAAACAAAATAATAAAACATCACAGCCATGAAAGCCATATATCCAGTGTAGGACCATGAACTCAGTACGAAAAATATTGACAAGAGTGAGGAAATACCTATTTGACCCTCTTCAAAGCTAAGGTGTTTAAGATTCAGATGGCTTGCGAATGTAAACTTCATATATGAGAACTGAATAAATCCATGCCAAAGAATAGAAAATTTTGTATTTTTAAAAAGTTTCAATTTTAAAAATTAAAATTTTTTGGTTTTGTTTGTCATTGATGATTCAAAACCCTTTAAAAAAAAAGGGGAGGAAGGGATTTTAAAAGAAAAAAAAAAAGAGTTTAATTCCCTTTTTTTGCCAAAGGGGGAATTGTTTTAAAAGATTTAATTTAAATTTTCATAAAAGCAAAGTGCATTTTGAAATTGTTTTAAAAAAAATTTTATTTTTTTTTTTTAAATTTTTTTATTTTGAAAGAAAAATTTTAAGCTTTTAAAAATTTCATTATTGGAAAGAAATCCTGAACTTTTAAAAAAACTTAAACAATGATTCGGGGGAACCAAAAAAATTAAGGGCATAAAAAGATTTTTAAACAGCCATTATAAACCTTGCATCTATCCAAAAAAAACCTATTCCCCTTTGAAAACCCAAAAAAAAAGGAAACAAAAAATTTTTTTTTCAAAAAAATTTTTTTAAAAAAAACCACACATTTTTTCAAAAAAAAAAAAGAAAAAATTTTAAACAAATTAAAAAATTTTTAAAAATTTTTTTTTATTTTCCCGTTTTTTTTTGGTTTTTATTTTCCGAAGGGTAGATTATTCTCATTAAAATTTGGTTTAATTTGAATAAATTAATTATAAATGTCTTCATAAAACAATCAGAATTATTTTGAGATATAACTAAACATATTTTTATCTTTGAATATCAAAGTAGAATTGACCATGACAGATTTTGATTTAAAGCTCCTAATTAAAATCTAACTCTTTTATTTAATTAGAGACCTGTCATTGAAATTGATAATGATTCTCTCTATTTGGCTTCCAAAGAGCTGATCAGAACACTAGAAGTCAATTATGATTACTTTTGTGCCGTTTAGCTACTTATTTTTATAGAGACCCTATCTTGTAAAATATAAATTAGCAACATTCCAATGATAATCATAACCATTAATTCCCAAGGGCCCGTGAAGCTCAACTGTCCAGTGCTAAGGATTCTCTGAGTTGAAGTTGTAGTTCATTATGACAAAGTCACTAAAGGTAATTGCAATTTAGGTATTGAACTTGTTTATTTAAGCATCCACGATCAAAGGAGCAGTCAAACTTGTGCAGATGTCTGGACCTATAGGACTAAATAATTAATCAGTAGCTTTTTATTTTGATGTAAGCGGTTTGATTTACCTCCTACACTAGAAATATAAAATCTCAATTACAATAATATATATATCACAAGTGAATCCTTGCTCAATACTGATTATATATAAAAATGGACTGCAAGATTTAGAACAGCCATCCCCATCCTACTGATTTCCGTCATCACATTATGCGTGCCCCATATTAATTCCATCTCCACAAATTTCAGAACAGATGTCAGGAGTAAGTGATGATCCTTAAGAACATTCAAATCCAGTTTCTATTGTGCATTTATTTGAGCATCCATCTCCTGTAACCAGATTTCCATCATCGCAAGAATTCAAATAGCTTTTCATGTTCTTCCCATCTCCGCAAATGTCTTTACAAACTGAGGGCTTTGTTGAATTTCCAAAAGTACAAGTGAATCCATCCTCTATTTAACAAGAAGAAGAACACCCATCAGAAATAAAAATTTAAAATTAAATCACCAGGAGTTATATTGCCATCATCGCACTAGTATTTCCCAAGATATAATAAAAGTAAAATTTTTAAAAAAACCCTTTTTTCCTTAAAAATGGAATGGATTAAACTAAAATAATTCTTGAATATTTCTATCAATTAAATAATTTAATTTATATTATTTAAAATAAAGTGAAATGGAAAATTTAATGGCATTTATTTTCAAGATTTTTACCATCTCCGCAAATTTCAAAGCAAATAGAAGGCAAATATATAGATCCGCTTTCACAATAAAATCCAGTTTCGATGCTGCAAGTTGATGAGCATCCATCACCATTTGCAGTATTCCCATCATCACAAGGTAGATTATTAAAATTCTAGCCGTCTCCACAAGTCTCACCGCAGGTGTCAGAAGTTGAAAGAGAACCTCCTGTACAACTAAAACCAATTTCTCTTTTGCAGCATTCATCACATCCATCTCCGTTGATTAAATTTCCATCGTCACACATATCGAATGAGTCTCTTTTACCATCGCAGAATTTGGTACAAATACTCTTCGTAAATGGATCTCCTGATGTGCATGCATAATTAACTTCTACCTTGCATAAGTTTGAGCACCCATCTCCATTATTTGTGTTTCCGTCGTCGCATTAATATGTTCCGAAGTTCTTACCATCTCCACATCTCTCAATACAAATATCTGGAGAGGAAGAATTACCATCAGAGCAAGTAAAGCCGTTTTCAACAGTGCAGTCAGAATGACATCCATCCCCTTTGATTGTATTACCATCATCGCATTAGTTTAAAGCCTATCTAATTTATGTTATTAAAAATTTAAATTTTATCCGTAATTTTTTCCATCGCCACATATTTCCTTACAAGTATCTTTAGTGTAAGAGCTTCCTCCTTTGCAAGTATATCCACTCTCAACTATACAAGTAGAAGAGCAACCATCTCCATCAACAGTATTTCCATCATCACACTAATTAGCTAACTTCAATATATTTCTCCCATCTCCGCAGATTTCCTTGCAAGTATCTTTGCTTGTTGTAGTTCCTCCCGAACACGTAAACCCTTTCTCAATTAAGCAATTCTAATCGCAACCATCAAAATTATTCAAATTTCCATCATCACACTAAAGTTTTCCCATTTTCTTAGAGTCCCCGCAAATCTCTGTGCAAGTATCTTGGCTATTAACGCTTCCTCCTAGGCATTTGTAACCAGCCTCAATTTAGCAAAAGTTAGAGCAGCCATCACCAGCTGCTGTATTTTTATCATCGCACTCTTATGGATTAAAAAAATGATAAAATATCTTCATAGCCAACTCGTCTCCCATCTCCACAATTGGGGTAGCATATTGAAGGAGTGCCGGTGCATGTCCAGCCTATTTCTATTTTACATATTGAATTGCAGCCATCCCCGTCGTCTAAGTTGTTATCATCACATCCTCCTGTTGGAGGGATTCCTTTTCCACAAATTTAATAGCAAATGTCTTTTTGCTAAAAATTACCTCTCATGCAATCATATCCGTTTTCAATCTAAATTATAAAGTAAAATACAAATTAATATGGACTTATTTTACTTAGTTAAAAAAATTAAATTAAATTTTATAAAAAGCAACTATAATTTTTTCAATTTACAAGAAAGCATAAATTATGATTTGATAAAGAGAAAATAAATTTAGTAAAATGAATTTAATGCTTTTGTTGTGCTAATTGCCTAATAGTAATCTTAATTCTTCAGCAGATTTTTTAAAAACAAGATAAATTAAGGTATATTTTATCCTGAATAATAATTACCTAAAATAAGTTTATTGTATTGAATGGCACACTGAGAAGAACAACCGTCTCCGTTATTAGTATTGCCATCATCACATTCTTCGTAGTCATCTTTGTATCCATCTCCACAGGGAGTAGTGCAAGTGTCAACATAGTTATAGACCCAATTAGTTGGAGTATTTGGACAGGAGTAGCAATTTTAATTATAAGCATCCCAGCAAGTCCTGCAACTATTGAAATTTAAAAGTTTAAGTATTTAAGGATTTAAAACGGAGTAAGAAGCATTTCTCTGGGTATAATAATTTTATGCTTTATTTTAACGGAAACCACCTATTCTTTTATAATCATTGCATTACACGATACTAGCGCCAAAAAGGTATCCATATATATTAAAATATTCAATCGTTTAAAGCATCACGATTCAGAGTTAAAAACTCTTTAACTTAAACATTCTGATTTAATTAAAAATAATCCAAACAAGGTATTAGTGAGAAAGCAGAAGAAAAGATAATCTTGCTCCTGCTTTATTATAGACGCTCAATAATATTAAGCGTCATATTTAATGCATCACCAGTAGTCTAGCCCCTAATTATGAAATAATTAATGTTGGATAGGGCAAATCTAATTTAAAAAGTTATTTTGTTCACTGTCACGTTTTGAACTAATCATAATCCACGTATACCTCAATTATAACAATAAAAATAACTTGGCGCATCTAAATTAAATAGTAAAGCTTTTTGGAGTCTCTCGCTCTCTTAGCATATAGTAATGGCTAAAAAACCTCAATGCTTTGTAAATAAAAATGGGTAAGGGATCCTTAATTTTGTTTTTTATTTAAATAGATATTGAAATAAAATTTAAGAATTTTTCCGGTAAAATTAAATATAAATTACGATTTAATTTCAGTGTTAAGACCTGTAAATGCTGGAACTAAAAATTCATTAAGTATTTGAAGATAGTTTATTTATTATAAATTAAAGGTGCTAATATAGGATATTTGTTATTGTAAAATAGCTAATTATCAAATGAATCAATTTTATTTGTAAATACTACTAATTCATTAAGCCTTGAAAAGTTTATAAATTTGAAAAAAAATAATGAATTTAAATTTTTAGAATTTGAGAGTATTTATGTTTAAGGAAAAAAATACCATTATAAAGGTTGACAAAAATAATAGTTTGAAGAGTAAAATTAAATGCATATTTGAATAAAGAAAATTATGGTATCCATATTTTTATAATTGAATAGCATAACAGTTTGTGCATCCTCCTGTAGTTGAATTGACATACTATTGTAAATTGAATATATTTATATATTATTTTTACCTTAATAGTATTGTAGAATAGTTATAGTTGCAATCGTTGAGGCAATCGCCTGTTTTTGAAGAGCATCTAGTACAAGTGTTACCATTAAATTAATATTGGAGTTTGCTGTACAGCCAGTAGTCTAAACCATTTTTTGAAGATCGTACTATTCTTTTGAGTAATCTGTTAAACATTAAAACATACACAAAAATTAGAATCTAAACAACCAAAATATTGAAATAATTTCGGAATTGCCAATAGATTAGATAGATGAAAGTTATAAATTTTGCATAAAGAGTAGTTTACCTGCAAAGAACTCATAAATCCTTGAAAACCATTTCCGATTTTTTGAAAACTGTTAAAATAAATTTAATAAATTTATGCGGAAAAGAACACCACAGGGCATAAATAAAAACATCCTTAATTAGTAAAATTACCATTTTTTCAATCGTGTCGAGATATGGCATCACTCGCAAGTCTGTGATGATGCCTTTATAAAATTTCTTTATATAAAAAAAACCCAAAAAATAATTGCCAAGGACTTAATTATTCCTTGATCTGAAGAGAGGTGTTATCTCGAGGATTCTAAGTTGACTACAATTCACCTATCACTCACTTAAATATTTAATATACTTACCAATAATTAACAAACTTGAAGCCTTAAGATGAATCTCGCTCTCCCTCTCTACTCAAAATAATGGCAAAAAAATTAAAAATATATTCATGCCGACTTATGTGCTAGTATGCAAATTCTTAATTTTAATTTCCATTAAATAAAATAATTTCTAAGAATAAAATGCATAAATTAATATAATTTACTATTGTTACAGAATAAATATTTCAATTTTTATAACAAATTATGATTCGAGTAAAGCAAAATATTCTCAATATAGAATAAATTATAAGTTGATTTTAAATTTAAATTGAAAAAATATAAATTTAACTAAAACTACTCTGCATTTAAAGAATAAACTTCTTCTTTTTCATAATTAAAAAATCTTTAAATTCACAATTATTAACAGACTATTCCTCATTTATCTTTCAAGATTAGCTGTAATTTTTTTGTTTATTACTTGCCTTTGAACTTTACTCTAGAATTCAACTATAAATTAGCAATTTGAAGCTTTAACATAGTTTAAAAGGATATTTGTAATTAGAATGAGTATGATCGTTGAACAGAGGCAATTTTATACTATATAAATGCTTATTTAATAAAATATTACCAAAAGGGTATTTTAACATTTAGCATAATTTAATTAATTCGAATTAGAAATGTCTTTTGATATATTCCTCATTAAAGGCCTTCTCATTTCTTTCCTTAGTCTCATGGATTTTTTAATAGAGATTATGATATTCGAGTCTCAGCTACCTCTCTTCTTTTCAAACAGCCTGAATCAACTTACAAGTCTTCACTCCCGAAAAATGTGACAGTTGTGTTCTTTTTAACTTCAATTACAATATCTTATATATTCTTGCAATCTAGAAAGGTATGTTTAAGTCAGAATAATCCTCTCTGGTAAATCATCAATAGAAATTAAAAATTTTGTTTCTTTATCCTAGAAAACCTATAAAGATCTTTATAAATAAATCAATTTATTTTTCTCTTAAAAATGATTGGGAGGGACGGAAGTGCACACCCCCCTAAAATAAGCAAAATGCCAATAAAAGTGCCCATGTAGTGTCAAAATCAGCTAAAAATGCCAAAAAATTAACTAATTCTGACTTTTAAAATTTCCAAGAGGGTCATTTTTACGAATTTCACTTTTTTAGGTATGATCTATTAATATTATTTATTGAATTTAATATTCATGACTGATTTATGTTATGATTATTTTTTTATTCCCCTAAAATGACTAAGTATCATTTCATTACTTTATATTAAGCTATTTTTAAAGAGGTAATATGCTATATAGTAACTCCACTGATAGCTGGATTATTTGAGAACTTATTTGGGCTATGAATTGTTATGATTATTTTTTAAAAATTGTGCATATGATTGTAAGATCCTCTAAAGTATGTTATAGATTTTATCATTGAGCTTACAGCAGTAATTTTATGTAATTGCAGATATAGAGATCTTAGCTATTACATTTAAACTTGTCAGATTCTTCTTTAAATAATATTCAAGTTAAGATTGCAAAAATTTTGATAAAACAACCAAATCACATTAAAAACTGAAGGGCTAATCATAATCAATATGTGTATTAACTCTAGTATCTTCATAAGACTTTATTTTTCATTAAAAACTGGAAAAATTTTAATCTATTTCATAAAATTAAATCATAAATTTTGACCTCTTAAATTTTTAAAACTAAAACTAATTTTTTTATTTTTAGACGATTTTGGCCAAAATAGATGTTTTTTCATTATTTTTTATCATAAAAGTGGGGGGGGGGGTGTGCACTTCCGTTCCCCCCCCAAATGATTAATTCTACTTTAGTAGCCGACCCAGATTAAAAATAAGATTCAGAAAAAGCACTGTTTACTGAAGAGCATCCTGGAGTGACTTAGTCTAACACCATACAAACTTTGGTCTAGGTCTCCTGATTTAACCACAGTTAAAAAACACTTTTAGAAAATTTAAATATTTTATTTTTAGATTTATAAGTGGGGTTTTTAAATTATTTTAAGTTTGTATAAAAAATTTTCCCCCATTTTTAAAGTTCTAAAAATCTTTCATACAAAAAATTCTTAAAAGCAGTTACTTTATTTAAAATATAGAGATAAAAATTGCCATTGTATTTGGTACTTCTTTTTTTATGAAGAATATTTAAGACTTTTTAATATTTTTGCGAAAATTAGCCATTTTGCGAATTAAATGTAAGTAATTAATCTACCTATCTTTGTGAAACTTACAACTAGCTTCAATTTATAATAAACTTGCAGTAAAAATTTTTCTTAAAATATATTCCTAGAATATAATAAAATAAGAGATGGACTACTCTTGAAATAAGTCAAATCAAACGCAAAGATGCAATAGTTCAAATAATTATTTGAAATAGTCGAGACCATAATCTAAAATGATTTAGAGGAACAAATATTAACAAAATCTATGTTTAATTCGTTCTCAATAAAGATTTTCAGAATAAAATTGGATTTTTGAAGGTTTGAGTGAGAGCAACATAATGCCATTGGTTTAAAGCCATGGCTCCCATATTATAAGTGACTACGTTTCCCATAAAAGAGCACTGCATTTAGTTAGGGTTATTTGTGAATCCCCATTTAATGTAACTGTTTCCCACAGTGGCATTAACAAAAATAAAATATTATTTGAAACATATTTTTCGAAGATAGTTGAGACTGAAGTTTATGTGGCTGTGGGTCTAATCCAAGCTTCTATTGTAAAACTCCTTTGTTCAGCAAGGTAAAAAGAAGAGCTTATAGAGTCAATTATAATTATCATTTGCAAAATATAAACTTTAGGATTTTCTTTTTTAAAGGATAAAGTTATTTATTCTAAAACCATAAAGAATAATATTTAAAGCTATTCTAGAACAGAGATTATTGAATGAATTAATAAGAACTCAAATTTAACTAAAAATCTGCTATAGTTAATGATCTTTACTATACAATTATATCCTAAAAATCCATAAAATGGATATAACAAATTGGTTTTTGATTGAAAGTATAAAAATTCTTTATTTATAAACATTCTTTATTATAGCCCTCAGTGTTTTTATTAAACCTAGAGCCTCTAAATTTTAATGGTAGCCAATTATAAAAATTAAAGTGTAAAACAAAAATTAAGTCAGACTCCAAAAATGTTTTCTAATTATCGTTAGATTCTAGGTAAAATTAATTAATTCTTAATCATATTTTTAACTATTTCAACATGAATTTAGATTCTTAATTATACTGACTTCAAATTAGTGTAAAATAATATTTTTAAACTTTATATTTATGGCAATAATATTAAATTCATAAAAGATCATGTTTTTAAGATCAGAATCTATTATTGTGACCCCGGCATATAAAAAGCAAATTATCACTTTTTTGAAGAGTCCAGAGACTGAAACTGAACTTGAGTGGAAGACTGTTACAATCATGTACGTGTCATCTCAGAACATGAATGTGACTGTGTCAAGGAACAAACTCTAAAAACAGAATGCCAAACTTCAACAAATCTAATGACATCTTCCTCAACTATTTGATAAACTTCTGAAGAGATAACTTTAATTTACTTGTGAGAAATGAGATGCTAGTTATATTTAGCCTTAATTGAAACAGCCATTTCTAAATTAATTAAAGAAAAAAAAAGTTTAATATATTTAAATTCCACATTAAGAGTATTTAAAAATATTAAATTAAAAAGACACAAAATAAATATGTCAAGGAACTAATTTTGTCCCACATTAATTTTATAAAAAATAAATTTAATCCCGAAAAGGTTCGATCTAGCCAAAGACCTTGCATGTGGGCGTAAGCTGGTGTGAATGAAAATGCACTATTGACTCTCAAATTATACTCTCTTTGAGCTAAGTCTTGCTAAATCTAGCTAGTTGGGTAGTTTGGCTGGATGAAATTGTAGTCTGCAATTAAAATATTGGAATTAGATTAGCCATTGGCTTAGGTTGATTGCAAGGGTTGGGGCTGCCGCCAATGTCGGGGCATACTCGACACCATTTTTCACAATTAAACTATAATCATGAATATTCGAATTAAAATTACTAAATTTATATTTGTTTATGCACTTCATATTTAGAGAAAGGCATTTATATAAAATATAGTAGAACTAAATTTCTTTTTAAAACTAATCGAATAAATAAATAATGGTTGAATAAAAAAATAAATAGTTGCTTCAAATTATTTAAAATAAATAAATTGTATTAGTTTAGAACTCCAAAGAGTATTGTGTTATGCCTAGGTGAGAGCTGTGCCAGAAAAGAATTGTATCTTATTGGTGATACCAACCATGTTACTGATAGGATATCCGTTTACATGAACATAATATATAAATTTAACTGAGCCTCCGGTGCACAAATAACCATTGTTACTTGGGTCATCGTCTATTCTGTTATAGAAGTTCGCTGTGTCTTTATTTAAAATATGATTAAGATTTGATATGAGAAAAAAGGAAGGTTGAGATATATTACATAAACTATAATACATACCTTTCAATAAAGCCTCATGCGTTAAGCTTTTTGCCTTAATCATTTATGATTTTTAGCAACAGTTAATATAAAAAGTTAGATTGACAATAGTAACAAGATTGAGAAAGACAATATTAATGAGTTGTATGAGAGGAAAAATTTAAAAACATAAATTATAAATCTCTATTTTTCATACAAGTTAAAAAGATAATATTTTTGGGTAAAATTAATCTAGTAAACTATACATGCTATAGTTAATGTCTGATGTAGAATATCCTGTGTCAGTTTCAGCCCAGCATTTTAAATTAATGATTCCTCCATTTGTAGTAAATGCTACAGTGAGAAAGTTCCACCCATCTAACATCAATTATTAGAACACATTAAAATTTTTTAACTTTTAAAATTTTTCAAACCAGTTGGCCCCGTTTTTTAAAATTTTAAAATTGAAAAAAAGCATAAGAATTTTTTATTTTTTAAAAAAACAAAATTGTTTTATAAAAGTTTAATTAAGCAATATTGTTCATTATAGGAAAGATAAATTTGTTAATATTTATATAAATAATCCAGACTATCAATTAACCATTTTTATTTTATCATTTCAAGAAAAGCATTTCTTAACTATTTGTAACTATCCTATAATTTGATCCAAAAAAGTTTTTATCCAATAAATTCTAAGAATCTTATTGTAAAGACAAGTGATGAATTAAAAAATAATCATTAAGAAAATAAAAAAAAAAAGTTTTAAAAAAAAATTTTAATTTAAAAAATTTTTTTTAAAAAATTTAAAATTTTTTGCCTTCCAAATCCCATTTTAAATTTTAAAACCTTTTTTTAAATAAAAATTTTTTTTTGATTAAAGGGAAAAAATTAAATCCCTTTTGTCCAGAAAAATTTTTGGTTTTTTTAAATTAAAATTTTTTAAAAAATTAAAATTCCCAAAGAAAAAATTTAAAAAAAAAATTTAAATTTTTTTTTTTTTTTTTTAAAAAAAAATTAAAAAATTTTTAAAATTTAAAATTTTAAATTAAAATTTAATAATTTTAAAAGAAGAAAGGAAAAAGTAAATTATTGGAATAATAAATAAAATAGAAAATTATCTCAATTTCATCATATTCTATACCCATTTACAAACATTTTTTTTATTAATAACAAAAGGGATTTGATCGCTCGTTAGGAATCTAATTTACTAAAATATTTGGGGAAAAAAATTTAAACCGCTGATGGATCATGCTATATTATGATATATTTAAAATAAATTACCCAAAATCTGCAAACCAACATTGTCATCATTTTTTATTTAAGATAGCTTCACAATAATTGGATATGTAATTTATATTATAGTTAAAAAAATTTTTTAATTTTTTGCTTTTTAAAAAAATTTATTTCAATAAATTTTCACTTAATAAAATTTATCCAGAAAAAATGTTAAAAATATTACTTTTTTTATAGATTTTGGAATTAAATTTAAAAAAAGGGGGAGGGAAAATCCTTTTAAATTTTTTTTCAATTTTAATATATAATCAAAATTATTTTATTTGAAAAAAAGTGCGAAAAAAAACGAGTGCGAAAAAATGACGCGAAAACATGAATGCAAAACATAAATTCGCCCAAAATTTATAATACTGTTATCATACATTAGTTGTGATACATGATTTTTAAAAAAATGAGTGCAAAACATGATTCAAAAAAAACGAGTGCAAAAACATGAAATCGAAAAAAGAGGGGTTATGCATGATTGCCCCAAAAATTAAAAATATTAAACATTCGTTTTCCCTAACGAGTTTCCCAAAAAATTTAAGTTTCATACATAGGCTAAAACAAAAAGTGGTCAATCATGAAGCCCAAAAAAATGGAGTTTTCAACATGGGTTTTTAAAAAATGATTTTAAACTGAGTGCCCCAAAAAATGAGTGGCAAAAAAATGAGTTCTCAAAGAGTTATAAAAATACTAGAAAAAATTTAAATTAGAAAACATGAAATACCAAAACATGATTACCGAACACGAAACAAGGGGCAAAAAAAGTTTTCGAAACAAATGAGTTATAAAAAATGTTGAAAAGATACAAAAGAAAAACAAACTTGATCTTCAAAAAAGGCCAAGGGGTTTGAAATTTAATAAAAGCTTTGATAAATTTTAACAAAACCCGAGTGACTGAGGGCCTTCCCTTTGATAAAAATTTTGATTTCTTGAGCGATCGCGTTAAAAAAACTATTCTTAATTAAAAGCGAAAAGTTAGAGTTGCAAAAGAAAAAAATATCCCAATTAAATTGGGTT
>JAJKFJ010021443.1:0-14670 GCA_027382625.1 Tetmemena sp. SeJ-2015
CATAAGCATTATTAATTGCTTTGAATTTTTCCTCAGCAGCTTTAGCATCCACTCCATCCCCTAGTTTGTCTGGATGGTATTTCTGTGCCAGTTTGTAATATGCCTTTTTCAGTTCTTTGCCATCTGCCTTAGGAGCCACTCCAAGCATTTCATAGTAGTCGTTTGCCTTATCATAGCGCAGACCCCAAGTTTTACCACTAGAGAACTACCTATAACCCTAGCAAACAAAAGAATAGCCTATAATAATTCATAGCAAATAATATTCATTGCTATTTAAGAATTGCTGTTTTAGACTCTGATAAACGAATGAGATAGTTGTGAGGTATTAGTATCAAGGGGAATTCTTCGATAGATGCTGCTCCCTAAAATGTTTAGTTTACTTGTGATCATTGATCTCTCTTTATAATTTAAATAAAGGCAATAATCTTAACACACCTAATGCTAAAAAATAGTAATATTTTTAGATAAAACGAAAAATAAAATCAAGTCTGGCTCTTCAAATTCGCATAGGATCTTTAAGATTTTAATGATAGTTATAATCATCATATCAGTAAGGAGAGTAGAGTGACTTTGCATTTGTTTAAATAAAATTAAGTATCTTTTTAAATTAGCCTTAATTAGCAGCAAGTAATTAAATCTCGCACTATGGAGACAATCTCAAAATCAAACAGCACCTCCTCAACTCCATCTTCCTCTCAAATAGATCCCACTAAGAAATCTTTTGAAGATAACTTGCTTATCAGATTTCTTTTTTAATCGAAGGCAAAGATCAAGCAGCTGTTCTCTACAAAGTACACAGAGCAAGAGTTGCAAGGAATATTAGATACGGTCTCTCAATTCAATATACTTGAGAGTGGCGACAAGATTCAGAGAATATAGGATCCAGAAGTTAATTAAAAGGCTTCTAAGTTTTTGGGTTGTGAGAACAAACTAACTCTCACTAATGCCTAATAGGTCATCAACCAAATTATACTGTGAAATTATTAAACTTACTATAAAAAGGTTGATTTATAAACCAAATGCAAAACTTACAAGGCAAGATTGTTGTCTTTGATATGCGTTCACTGTACCAGTTTCATTTGTGCCATTTGGAGAACTCAATCAGCTTTCCAATTAACCTATGTGACGATGACTTTTTCATCAACTTCAACCCCAAGCAAAAATTTAAAGTGTAGTATGTATGCATCTATGTATGCAACCTTCGTATTTTGCTTAAAATTCTAATAAGCAGATTGGCTAGACAATCATTAAGAATGCTTTTAAGAGAGACCTCTTTGAATCTCGACGCCGCATGTACGTTTTCATCATAGCCTCTTAGAATGAGGTCAGCCACTATTTGGAAAAGTTACCTCGTCTCTTCAATCCAGAGGCACTCACTCCCTACATTTAAAAGTACAGGGAAGCTGGAAACAAGGAAGTTGTAGAAAATTTGGTCTCAATTAGAAACGCCATTTTATTATACAAGGCCCTAAAAAATGAGAGAATAAGAGAACTCTACTTCTGTGTCAACGGTTTCAGTGTGTTCCAATAAAAGTATCCTCACTTCTGCAAGTTCAGGACTACTTTTCTCTATCCCAAAAAGTAAGATACTAAACTCATTTTCTCACTCTTCTGACAGTTTCATTGCAACCACATACCCCAGTGAGATTTTGGAGCGCAGACTATACTTGGGAGACCATATTCATGCTTAAGATAAGACCATCCTTCAAAACCTAAGAATAACTCACGTCTTAAATGTGTCAAACAATATACCTTGCTATTTCGAAGATGATCGTAACTTTTCTTTAAATTTTGACGATATATTTATAGCTGACATGCACATCGAATACTTAAGAATAAACATCGAAGATACATCATAGGTCCCCATCAAGCTTTCCTTCCCTGTCGCTTATCAATTCCTAGATCAAGCCTTCAACGAATGCAAGTCATCGAAGAGAGACAAGATGAAGATGAAACTATTCCTCTAAGGAGGTGCACCAGATTAGGAGAGCTAAATTAGAGAAAGAGCAGCTGGCTTACTGAACTCTACAGCTCTCCTCACTCCCATATCAGTTTAATATTTTCCACAATTAAAATAGTTGACTTCGAGAAAGGAGACACCAAAAGAGTTCCCAAGAAAGAGGAACTTACGATGTTTAAGGTAGATAAGTTTGTTGATACCTTCAACAGACTCTCTTATAATGACAACGTCGTGCTAGTTCACTTTGCTATGGGAGTTTCAAGATCAGCCTCTTGTGTAATCATGTACATCATGAAAATGTTCAAGCTCGAATATGATGATGTATTGCCTTATTACTAGAAATTTTTAATGTACTAGACTTTGTGAAGACTAAGAGACATGTAGTCGAGCCAAATGAGGGATTTGCAAGGCAGCTTCTAGAATTTGAACTTAATGAAATGAAGTTTACCTATGAAGAAGGAAAAGGAGATTAAAATAAGCAGAATCATTCTAGAAATTAGATGTTTGCTAAAAGAGGTAGAACTACTATATACGATTGAGGGAGAATTTCCAATAAAGACCATTTTCGAAAATTTTAAGAAATTATGGGATCACTCGGAAATCTTACAATTCTATTATCAACTTCTGAAATTATTTCATTAGATTGTTCATTTTTTAATAAATAATTGAGAATAATTAAACATGAATAGAGAATAATAGAAGATTTTAATAAAATATACAAAAAAGAGCAAGGATCTTGTCTAGGTTTAATTTTAATCACTCGTGATGTCTCTTAATCGAGTTTATGATATCTCTTAAATTTACTCTTCTTTGTGAGCTTTAATCCTTTTCAAAAATTTTTTTTGGCCCAGCTGGATTATAGCATTTTTTATTTGATTAGACTTCTACTTGCGAAACTTCTTTTAAGTTATAATCTTGTTGTTAGCATTTGATTATTTAGCTCTAAATTTAGTTGAAAAGCTAGTTGCCGGAGTCTATCTTCTTATCACTTCTTTTTTTAATGACTAGATTTACATTATCAGCTTTTTCCTCTTGATCTTTTTTATTCAGTTATAAAAATTTTGTGGATAAGCTCTCTTCCTATAAATTTTGCTATTTGTCAGGGCTTATATCTTTCTCATTGTCATCAACTTTCTACATTTCATTCTACACTTCACTCGCAACTTATGTGGAAGCTTCTTCTAATTCTGAGATAATCTAGTTTTCTTCATTTTCATTCTCTCCATCAGTTTCAATACGTGGCTCTACATTCTGCAAAGAATCATTTTCTTGCACTTTCACTTCACTTTATGCATCCTGACTCTATTCTTATTTTACGCTTGCTTCTTTCTCCTTCCTATTTCTTTTCTAGTTTCTCTTTCTCTTCTTTTTCTTTTTCTTCTTCTTGCTATTTTCGGTAGTAGAAGCATTTTACTAATCCTCGGTCTAAAGCGTCTAAATCGATTCTCCCTCATTTGTTATACTCTTAGTTTTGACTATATCTTTTTAGGATGGCTAGATATTTTATTCACAGGTTTAAGCAGTTGCAGCTCCTTGCTAAGCCTATTTTTACATGTACTCTGAAAAGGTTAAGCGCCTTTGCTGCTATGATCCTTGTATAAAGTTCTCACTCAACACCTTTGAGGTATATTTCACTAATGTGAATCTCTCTCTTTCTATTTTGCCAGTGGTTTTCTCTTGAGAGGAGCTTTAATGTTTATTATTTCTAGAGCTTAGTCACCTCGGACTCACAGACTTGTTGAATCTACTCTGCCTTAAAGGTCTACTTGAAATTGTTGAACATGCTCTCTTTGATCTTGCTATTGACTCTCAAGATATTTAACCTACTTAAGATGCTTATATTAATACATAAACTTAGTTTTCAATTTTATCAATTATATTCTACTTCATTTTTTAAAAAAAAACGGGGTCAGATATATCCCTTTTATTTTAAATTAAATTTATCGATTTCTTGAAATTGAAAATTATAAATATCTTTGCTTCAATAATGCTTATTTCTGCTAATTTAAAATTAAAGATCGTTTCATAGGTTCCTATTGGTAGGATTTTCCTCTTTCAGCTCTCAATAGTTTAGTGTATTTATGGTTTTCAAACCTATCTAATTCTGAATCAGAAGTGATTACGCTAATTTAAGATTCTGACCTTCTTCTTTTTGTTCTCTTTAATTTCTAATTGTCTCTACTGCTGATCTTCTCATCACCTTAATCAGATCTCTTCCTAGTCTAATTTCTTTTTCTTTCTATTTTGAGTGAATGATCTAGTTTATTACTTTTTTCAGCTTATTTTTCGTTTCTTGGTGAAAATTTGCTAATCTTCTTATTTTACACTGTTCTTCTGATATTCTCTTCTTGAAACTTTCTTTCATATTTCTAGTCTCTCTATTTCTGATCCGTTCTACCACTTGCTTACATGTCATGTTTTCATTTTCGAATGCCTCCTTCTACTAAATTATCTTAATGCTTGAGGAAGTTGGAACTTTGGCCCTTAGTTTGACTCTGGCTCTATGCTTTATGATTTTATAAGACTCCCTTATTGTTTTCTCAAAGATTCTAATGAGAGTCATATAATCTATTTGCTTTAATGTCTGAGCTTTTCATTATCGAAGACGAAGAATGAGGAGGACTTGACTCTCTGGATTAAGAGCTTTCCAGAAGTTTCAACTTTTTCTCTTAATTAAGCACTGTTGAACCACTAATCACTTACTTCTAATTTGCTTAGTTATTAGGATAAATAGGCCTTCATAATAAAAAATAAGAAAAAAGAGAATATTTGTTTAGAAAGGATAGAAAGGAGGAGGGAAGGGAAAGAATGGTTGAGCATTCATCATTTTACTTGTCATTTCAAGCTAAAATAAATTAATAATATTCTACAGCTGTAGTCTAGGGTCTTTGTGATTGAAAATAAGAGGATTATTTCCTGAGAGCCAACCTGGACTAGACATGTTGAATTGAAAATTCATTTGCTAATTTTATAGAACTTGGGCAATTTGCACTTAATTTGCCTATCCAGTCAAAAACTGTGGGAACTAGTTTCCTGCAAAGTAATTTGGATCATGCATAAATTTATGAGGTTTGAATGAATTGTTTTCGCTAAACTGCTGTCCTACTCATTATTGCTTGGTAGTCATCTTCCTCTCTTTGTTTGGGAGCTCGCTAAAGTTCCTCTGAAAATGCTTTTTCGGGTTTTAATTATCCAAGGGATCTTATCGATGGGGTAAATTACCGATCGGTAGTTACATTATAATTTGATTGGTAAATTTATTATTCTAATAAGATTTTCTTCTTTTTATTGTGTAACTTAATAATTGACATTGAAATTAAATGCTATTTTTAATACTCTTCTCTATTTCATTTTCAATGATAAATTCTAAGTTATTTTGATCTTTATAAATGCAATTAAAATTTATTTAATTTTTAGTGAATCGTGTCAGTCTTGCGCTCTATGGTTTCAACGTTTTCATCCATGTAGTATTCTAGTAAAAAAATTAAAGTTTTAAAATTCGGCATCATTCATATGGCCATAGTTAGCGTTTACATTATAATAAAATTTATAATTTTCATCCAAATATATGCATTAATATATTATATTTGATAATAGAAACAGTATTCATTTCCAGTCTCCCCTTCGAATACTGATACTGATTCTAGTACATTTCATTCGTGAAGTGGCAGTCCTTTGTTATCACTTCATTCACACTAACTTTGAAGTACTGTGTCTGGGAGGTATTCCGAACTTAAGTATATAAATAAACAAGGGGATAGGGAAAAGCTTGGATCGTCTACTTAATTGGATTGTCTGAGTAGTCCTCAGTGTCGAAGAAAGTCTCCATATGTAAGTGCCCCACTACCGTTAGCGACATTATTGCATCTGATTCAGCTCTTGACTTGCACTTTTTGCCTAAACCAGGATACTGAATTTTCATTTAACTTATTAATTATGACAAAGATTTAATGTAAATAAGCGAATTACTTTAATTTATTAGAATCATTTAATTTTAGACATAAGCAAATTTTGTGGATCTATTATATAATTAATAATTTAGCTTTGATACAATTAACCAAAGGAAGTTTATTTTCTCCTAATACTTTTTTCTTTATATACACTGATATGAGTTTGATGATATTATTGCATATCCAAGATTGTCTAATTACAATAAGAAGTGGCTATCTGAAGAAACTTAAAATAAATTTGCTATTAGTATATTATCTTTCTTTTATTGCTAGCTACTCCTCCTTTTAGAATCATTTGAAAATCTTTGACGCACCATTTGAATGTAGTGTTTATCATATCTGTCGTATTATTAAAATGTGTAAACAATTACATTTTAATTGCCAAAGAATCTATCTTCCCCACATCGAACTGGAGGCAGCACAGTTCTGTTCCATGTAAAGAACACCTCCCCATCTCTCTGAGTTAAGTCAAAAATTGGTTCTGAAGAGACTTAAAAATAAATTTAGAGACTTGCATAAAGGTTACGCTAAAATACTGATCCATCTCTTCTTGAATTTAAATTTAAGAAAGAATTTAATTTTGTACTGATCTCCGAAATACATTATATATAGTAATGTTTTTAAACATGAGTAGCACTGCTATGTCAAATTCTTTCTAAGTTATCTTATATTCTATAAATTATTATCGATCTTAATTTTTATTAAGCCAAAAAAACTTAAAATAGATCTCTTATTTGGAATTAATGAATTTATTTGTGATAATTAAAAAACAGAGTGCTGTATTCATTTGTGCATAAGTTGATTAACTTAAAATTTTATTCCGTAGTATCTGATATTAGATTTCTTCTGTAAAGGGAATAATTATAGCTGACTGACTAGTTTTCAAATATATGGTGCACCATGATTAAGTAAAACATAATTTATTATCCTTTTATATTTATGATTGCGAAATATATGCTAATACCAAGGATGGACAAGATAGTTACTAAAATATATATTTTTCTATCCCGCCAAACATAGTCTTGAATAAATAAACCACCTTTAAATAATTAAAATGAATTGGTCTCTCTTGAGATAAGTAAGATTAAACTTTTAACCGTATTTATCTTGTCCAGTAACTGCGTTCCCAAGGACTTTCCCGAATGTATTTTTTCTCATTAGCACCTTAATAAATTGATTTAATTAATGATGATCTATTTTTATCTCTAACTTGTTTCATCTTATCATTCAAAAAATCCGTAATGATATAGAATTGGTAAGTTTTAAGGGAAATTAAAATTATAAGGTTATATGACCACAATTACGTAAAGTTGAAAATTTCATTTAAGGAGTCTCGTCCCCGTTTGGTTTAGCAAATCCTCGCTCTATTACCTACTGTGGACACTATGAGTGATTTGATTTTCTCTCTGCATATTATTTTGCATCTCACTTGGTCCCCTAAAATTAAATATAATTACTTAGGGCTGAATTTTGACCGATTCGAACTGCCTAGCTTTAAAATTATTTAACTTATATATTATTAAATTATAGGCTTGTTTAAGTTTCAATTATATTGTTTAGAGGCTAGTCGTGGCTGTAGAAAAAAATTAACTTTAAAGAGGATTCCCTTGTTCTTATTGTTCACTATTTTCTAAAAATAAAGCTTATAACTTTCTTAGAAGATTTAGGCGATACTGAATTGATTGACTCAAGTTTTTCCATATTCTTCCCACTAAAATCTTCTGCGGCTACATCTTAATTCCACAATTCGGAACTGGTTTTTAAGCCATTCCCTTTCATGGACATTTGAGCGTGTTTTATGTAATACTTTATCAGTCTGCTGTTTGTTTAATCTTTAGTCTTCAATCAAATTTCCTAATAATTAATTATATTAAAAACTACTTTCATTAAAAGAAAAAAGGCAAATATCTAAAAGTAAAGAGATTTTGAATGACTTCGTGAGCTATCTCAATTTCTAATGATCAGATTTGTTAGCAAATAAGTAAAAATAGCATCTGCTGGATCATAGATTCCCACACAGTCCTTTTCATTTTTGTTTTTATAAGTCTTGACAGTTTATATTTGTTCCTCAACTACATTTGTGTTCTTAATCTTAATTATCTGTTTATAGTTTTTGAGTAGTGCTCTCTACGCTTTGTTCAGCAATATTTTCTCAAATACTTTAAAATAAGATATTGCCATAATTTGTTAAACTTTAATCTTTCTTTGAGCGTCGAGCAACGCCCTAATGTCGAAGGATTTCTCTAATTTTTCGCTGGCAATTTAAAACAGATTGTGCTATAATAAATTTATTTTTTGCTTAGTCTTGAGTTGGTTGACTGTTTTCTTGCTGATGCAGCATCCAACTACAGTTGCTAGCATGTACAAAAAGTTTAACTCATATCAATAAAAAGCTTATTCTCTTAAAAGTTGTCCTTAACTGAAAAAAATAACTGAGTAGTTGAGTACTTTCATATCGTTTAACCCTTTCGCCAGAACTTTCTACCTAAGAGCTTTTTAACACGTAATTCAATGTCTTACAGAGTTTGGAATCTCTACAGCTTAAAATAATTTCTGTCAAATATTAAATCACTGTTTATATTTTATTAAGAATTAATTTCAAAATTGAATGAGCTTGTCTTGCTATTTGGAGGAAACATCTGAGCTTGGTTATTCTCCTCAGTCTGAAGAAGCGGAGAAACTTTCCAATCTCTCTAGATAAAATAATTTTATTGTCTTGCAGATTTTACGCTTTCTCTTGGATTTCTCCTTAAATTTTAACTCCAATTTTACTTTCCAACTTCTTCTACTCTTCTAAAAATAGATTAACCAAATTCAAACAATTTCATTTGTAGGGAAGAGCAAATCCACTTACCCAGTCTACAAGATTCACTCAGATGTATTTTGTCAAGCTTCCCGTAAACTCAAATTAAAAAAATATTTTAATGCAATTTTTTCAACTTGAAAACGATCAAGATTAATTATAATTATCACAGTAAATTACAATCATACAAAATTTGTTCTAGATCCATTTGAATTATCAAATTATATATAGTTTGAAACTCTTGAGTTATATTCGTAGAGTCTTTTGATCATGTGCTCTTGAACATGATATCTTGGAAGTAGGATGTGACAGGTGCAGAAGAAAGTAACAAAGCCCATGAGTCCTCCCACTGCCGAAAACGCATCTAAAATCGTGTCAGTCTTCCTCCCTATTTACTCCACATACTCATCTAAGTAATAGAAGCTGCTAATCAAAGTATATAAGAAATAAATACAATTAGATAATTTTTAAACAAATTGAATTGGAGCAGATTATAACTAAAAACTTATTATAAAGTAGATTCTTTATAATATTCATGACTAATGTTTTAATGAATTTACTGAAGATTTAATCTAAAATATTTTACAAAAACCTGAAATTCTATAACTTTAGAAATATCATTGGTAAGGTGAAGATTAGCTCTCATAATAAAAACTAATAAAATTGATAGCTGGAGAACTCATGATAAGTTTTGACTTGGAGTACGAGAGTTCTTAGTTTAAAATGGCGTTGGTGAAATGATTGTTCTGAAGATCAACTTAGTTTTAACTCAATTTGAATACATTAAAAACCAAGAAATATCATAATATGCTTCAATAATTGACAATAAAGTTTTTTTATTCAAACAATCGAAAAAATTAAATTAAAAAAATATGGATAAGACTGATCTATCAATAATCTCCTTGCTATAGGAAATTCTAAGTTTTTATTACTTTTGGGTGTCTCAAGTTGTACTATCTTTAGTGAAAATGGAAGACTATATACAAATTATAATAGTATTGTGCCAGAAAAAAATATAGAAATGATACCAGATAGAAGGGGGACCTGGTTATGAATTATTGATTGAAGAGCCCTATGTTCAGCTTTCATTTTAATAGGATTCCTTGACTCATAGTACTTTCAATTAGTAATTTTACTTATATATTCACAATAAAGTATAAAACAAAGAACAATTCTATTAAATCAAAATAGAGTGAGATTAAATGCACGTTTCAGCTCAAAGGCCTTCATACTTTGACTCAATGTAATATTCTTTAAAAAAATGCTAACAGTTTTATTAGATGAAACCCAAGGTCAACTTTAATAAAGAAATGTTTTACTAGGACAATTTAACTATAAAACTAAGTTTTATTCTCATTGAAAATTGGGGCTGACATTATTTAATCCCATCCTTATATTTGTCATTTTTTGGGGGTCTTGGGGGTTTATTGAAAGAAGAAGCGTTGCTCACCAATATTTATTATATGTTAAATTAATTAGAAGGGATAAGCTGAAATTGATTTCTTAATGGGGCTATCTGAAAAATCTGATGTGTCTAAGTAAGTTTCCATGTGCAAGTTGACTGCAAAAAGTTAAGGAATAACTGCGTCAATCTATTTTACAGTTTTGCATTTCTTTGACTTGTCTGGATACAGACTATCTAAAATGGCCTGCTAGCATTTATGAACACTTAGTTGCAATTATTGACAATAATTAAAATACGGTACAGAATTTCAATTGACCAAACTAACTGACGACATTTCCTTGCAATTTGTGAGAAGCACTTTTAGGACACCACTTATATTCAGAGTTCACAATTTAGGAGATAATCTCATTTCATATATTAAATTAGTTTTATTTTTTCCACCAAGCCTTTCTGGTCCACATTTTTCAATAGGGATATCAATAAAAGTAGATTTGAAATTATTAAGCTGGTCATTTGTGTTTTCTGTGAATTAGACTACTTAATTAAAAATTAAGTCATTGAGATTGAGAAATACTGATCGATCTCTTTCTAAATTTAAGCATCTTTTACATAATAAAATATACTTTTATACTATAAATTTATTATAAGTAACATAGCAATAAAATTAGCCATTCATTTATCCATTTATATTAAAAAACTGGATTATCAAGCAAATATTACCATCTTCCAAAAAATTTGTATTAAATTAAAATATATTTTGCAAAATTTAATTCAAATTTAATTTAATGTCATCTTGGCCGAGATACTAAATATATTTTTGCTAAAAAATAGGTATAATTCTTAAACTCAGTATTTTTAAAGCATTTCATATTAATTTATTGAGAGAATTAAAGCTAAACAATAAAGGAGAACATATAAACCACCTTATTTATGATCAATTTATAGCTACCAAATTTAGATTTAATTTATACAGAAGAAGTATAGCTATATCAAACTAAGTCTAGTTGAACTCTACTATCACATCATCCTGAATTAGATTTCTTTGCTGGACCTAGTATTAAAATAATTGATTTGCATTTCTACAAGTTAATACTAACTTTACAAAATGATGTTTTAAGTTCAACCATTAACAAATGAAAATAAAAATGATACTTTCATTATAAGCGAGAATAAATTATGATCATTCCTTATAAATAATTTAAAGTTAAGCGCACTATTGAAAATTCATTTGAAAATTTATATTGAATAATTTTAATAAAATATCTTAACCTTTTAATAGTTGAAAGTGACTGATTTGTTATTGAAAATGCTCTCAACAATCAATTTAATTTAATCACCAAGAAATAAGTGGCAACAGCTATTCCAGATAAAAGTGTTATACAACCTCCAAATTAAGACTTAAACTGATTCAAAATAATTCAAAGAAGTTATATTTATTCTTCTTGTAGTAAGTAAGCTCAAACTTCTGTCCGTATTTGTCTTTCTCCTCAAAAAACTTAATTATCTTCCTCTAGCAATTTTATTTATTTTGCCTCATTATTGAGAGGTCTAATGTAATTTTATTAAGAGATGATATCAATCTGGAATTAATTAGAATTATCCCAGCTTTTGTATATTTATCAAATTCAAATGTGCCTGTTACAAATGTTCTCATTGGAATTTAAATTATCTTAAAGAAGTTTTATCTATTAAAAATGAAACATCTTATCAATTTATAAAAGGCTGATTATTTAATATGATTTATTTAATATTCTTATTAACATCTAAAATTAATATGTATATTTATATTGTTTTTTTATTGGAAAATAAATATTGTATTTTTTTAAAAATCTTTAGAGAAAAAACATTTTATTAATTTGTGATAAAAATGACTTGTTAAATCATAGATTTTATCTTTATTATTTTATTTAGATGAGTATATGGGAAGCTTCATTGTAGCTCCTATATTTTCAGAAACGAGATAAACTTAAATTTGGGAATGAAAACACAATTTATTATAAAATACAAGATAAATAAACATATCATCTTCTTAATAACTCTGTCTAGTTATAGTTAAATTTTAGTTACTTTTAAAGTATTCATAAGTAGCTGCTCATTTATTTTTTGGGGGAGAACTTATTTCTGGAAAGTAAAAATTTATACTGAGTTATATACAAAAAATCCATGTTTGAGGGCTTATTTTCCTCCTAAATCCCATTATTATTCCAATTTAAAAGTATAATTAA
Organism: Tetmemena sp. SeJ-2015; assembly: GCA_027382625.1. Taxonomy (NCBI): domain Eukaryota; phylum Ciliophora; class Spirotrichea; order Sporadotrichida; family Oxytrichidae; genus Tetmemena; species Tetmemena sp. SeJ-2015. The sequence continues at coordinate 12,344 of JAJKFJ010021443.1, forward strand.
GACATCTGAGGTCACAAATTTTAGTCCCATGTTTGCCAATAAAAAGTCAGATATACTAAAGAAAAGTCTATCATTTTAGCTATTCTCTTCACTTTTGTCAAATAAATTTCTAGCGCATTCTTGAAATATTAAAGCAATTTTATATTGCATAAATTCAATCCATATTATAAGGACTAATGTTTCAATTTTGCTGCAGCTAATTATATTTTTAAAATTGCTTCAATATTTCAAGAATGCGCTAGAAATTTATTTTACAAAAGTGAAGAGAATAGCTAAAGACTTTTCTTTGGGATATCTGAACTTTTACTGGCAAAAATAGGATTAAAATTTGAGACCTCAGATGTCTTAATTATCTTTTAAATTGGAATAATAGGATTTAGGAGGAAAATAAGACCTCAAACATGGATTTTTGTATATAATTCAGTATAAATTTTTACTTTCCAGTAAAAGCCTCTCCCTTTTTTCATAGCATTATCTTTTCACTCTGATTTGCACTTAGAACAACTAGATTCGAACAAGTTGGTGAAAAAATAGCATGATAATTGATTAAGAGTGGAAGCGCAAGAGTTTGCCAACAGGATCCGAAGAAATGAAGGCCTTTATAGGTACCTCACTTCGCAAGGTAAGAAGCTGCTCACTAGCAGTCTCAACATTTTTGCGATGGAGTTGATGTTGAGAACTGGCTATTACTACTGATAAGGGTGACTACATCCATACCTTAGAGTCAAAATGAAACTGAGATAGGATGGATCATGCAGTTATTTTTGAGTAATTTTGCGTTTGACTCGCATGATTATAAGTATTATTAAAGAAATTAATTATACACAACTTATTTTCACTTTCTTATCATATTATGGGGTTTTCGTCTCCTTTTTTTCATTTGTACTTAGCGAAATTGATTAACTTTTTATGATCTATTTTTATTTCTAACTAATTTAACTTTTAAGTTATGTTATAGAATCAGTTAGTTTTGAAGGGAAATAAAAATTTTATAAGTTTATATAACCACAAATTTATTACGAAAGAATAAAAATTTCATTTAAGAAGTCTTGTACCAGTTTGGTTTAGCAAATCCTCACTTTATTACCTACTGTGGACACTATGAGTGATTTGATTTTCTCTTTTATTGCCTTCTTAAATCTCACTTAGTCCCCTAAAATTAAAATTTAATTACTTAGAACTGAGTTTTGACTGAATCGAACTGCTTAGCTTTTAAATTTTTAAATTAGTGAAATTGCAGAATATATATGAAAGGCTTGTTTGAGTTTCTATTATATTGTTTAGAGGATAGTTATGGCTATAGATATAAATTAACTTTAAAGAGGATTCCCTTGTTCTTATTGTTCACTATTTTCTAAAAATAATTCTACTTTAGTTTTCTTCGTAGATTTAGGTGAGACTGAATTGATTGTTTCTAGCTTATCCATTGATTTCCCGCTTAAATCTTCTGCGGCAGCATCTTAATTCCACAATTCTGAGCTGGTTTTTATACCGTTAGATCTCATGGACATTTGAGCGTGTTTTATGTAATACTTTATCAGTCTGCTGTTTGTTTAATCTTTAGTCTTCAATCAAATCAAATAACCTTTTTGGTTATTATTCATTTTAAACATATTTACAATCATTAAGATAGAATAAAAAAGTTAAATTTTAGCATAGAAATTAGAAATTATAAATGACTTGGTCAACTATCTTAATTTCTAATGATCAGATTTGTTAGCAAATAAGTAAAAATAGCATCAGCTGGATCATAGATACCTACACAGTCCTTTTCATTTTTGTTTTTATAAGTCTTGACTGTTTATATTTGTTCCTCAACTACATTTGTGTTCTTAATCTTAATTATCTGTTTATAGTTTTTGAGTAGTGCTCTCTACGCTTTGTTCAGCAATATTTTCTCAAATACTTTTTAAAAGGACATTGTCATAAAATAAATTCATTAACTTTGATCTTCCTCTAAACATTGAGCAGCGCCCTAATGTCGAAGGATTTCTCTAATTTCTAGCTTGCAATTTAAAACAGATTGTGCTTAATAAATAAAGTTAATTTTCTTTGCTTAGTCTTGAGCTGGTTGACTGTTTTCTTGCTAATGCAGCATCCAACTACAGTTGCTAATATGTACAAAAAGTTTAACTCTTATCAAAATAATGCTTATTATTTTTTAAAAAGTTGTCTTTTACTGAAAAAATAACTGAGTAGTTGAGTACTTTCATATCGTTTAACCCTTTCGCCAGAACTTTCTACCTATGAGCTGTTTTACACGTAATTCTATGTCTTACAGAGTTTGGAATCTCTAAGCTTAAAATATTTAATTTTGAAAATTAAAA
>JAJKFJ010021444.1:0-18203 GCA_027382625.1 Tetmemena sp. SeJ-2015
TGGTTAAATCGTGTAAGGGAGATGGCGCTTTAGTCTCTCTAGAGAATTAATTGGGTAATTTCTCACTCTCAAATATAAACTATACTACTTAGCCCATCACATAGCTCTAATATCTCGCTTATTTGAAACAATGGTAGTACGAAGAGGATGTTAATATTGCAATAAGCGGAGTAATATTAAAAGATGATGCCTCACTTTTTGAGACTGGGTTACTCTACTTCGAGGAGGGACCTTTAGTAAATAGCTTAGCAATATAAAACATTTCAATTTTTAAACAAGAGTTTTTGTCAACACTAATTAATGTGGGTGCTATTAATTCTATCGCCATATCTGGTGTTAACTTCTCTTTTTAAAAATAAATGAAGTCATAAAAGTTATTCACTCAAGAATGCAATCTCTAAAGTTTATCACTAGCTCAACTATTACTCAAATTAGCAATTTTAATTTAAAGTGCTCTGAATATGAGGCAACAGAGCAAGAATAAATAAATTCTGTATTAAAGAACGGCACTCTTTTAAGCTCTTAATACAATTCAATTTTCAAGTTAGGAGGAGTTTACTAAGTCAACTAATAACAAAACTTATGCTAAGATTAATCTAACTTAGATTGCTAAAAAATATCGGTGTTCCTAAATTAAATAAAAGTCTAAAATTGTTATAACTTTCAAAATGGGATAATTTTATAATGCGCGAAGTGTTAGGAGGTGTAAATAACCGACTCTGAATTTAATTATATTTCAAAAGATCCTCGTAACACTGAAGGTGAATCTGGGTTTTTCTAACTAGATGAGACAAACAAATACCTTCTGATCAGTCAAAGCGAATTTAAAAATATCATAACAGAAGGTGCAATGATAACTGAAATAGTTTAATTAGTTGGAAACACGACAATTATTAATTCCAATTTCACTGAAATTTACTCACTCTACAAAAATGGAGGACTAATTCGCAATCCAATTCCATAAGACTTGTCTGTCTACTTTTAAACCAACAATAAAGACTATTGGCTCCCCAAAGTTAGACAGGTTTATTTATATATCCAGGGATGTTAATTCCAGAACATTAGTTCTTAGGGAGCATGGAGCGCTTATCTATCAAGTTCCTATTTACATGAGGGAGATTCATATTTAGAACACTTTGTTTTAAAATGTGACTACTCTTAAATCAGGAGCAATCTTAAAGCAAGGAGGAAAGGATTTCTTCACATCTTCATTTACAAATGTTATAATGAAACAGGTTTTCGCTTATGGAGGAGCTGTGGTGGATATGCAGCACTCACTCGCAGGTTTTGATATATATCAAAGTACTATAGAATGTTTTCCATCTGACTCTAACTTGATTGTCAATCCTCAAATGAACAAAGAAGCTTTTCCTTTCCACCCTGGTCCTGTTTTTAAAGCAGAAATTTGGAGCTCTTACTTTTATATTATGCAATGTTATAATTTTATAATTTCAATCTGGTAAGTTTTTATGGAAATTAATTTTTGAAATGTAAATAACTACTGTTTCTAAGGGAGTAGTTCTACTTTCGTGAATAACTCTGCCTATTTTGGAGGAGTAGTGGGTATAAAGCTTGGGGATTTCTCTTGCTTAGTTTGCACCTTCATTGGTAACAGCGCTGTATTCGGAGGAGTGATTGGATAGGTTCAGATTTTTGGCATAAACTACATTTATATGTGCACTGCTATAGGCAACTCCGCTTTGAAATATGGAGGATTCATGCTTCTCTATGAAAACAATTTCGTTTTGTCAAACTTCTATTCAGTTGAGAGTTCCACTAAAATATGAATTTATCAAATTTCAATCTATTTATGACACTTTATAAGAGAACGTAATTTATCTTAACAAAAATCAAGATATTTAGATATAATTGAGAAATAGCCTCCTAAAATGGAGTGTTATGTATGCACTAGTAGTTGACTATTTTGTGTTTTCATTCACAAATTTTTACCAAAACAATGCTTAAACAGGACAATCTTATATTTGAGAGAATCTTATATGAGAGTTTTTATTCGTTCTTTTTCGCCTTGTAAATCGATTGCCAGTAATAAACCATTGGAAACGCTCTTTATCTGCAAAATATTGCACTCTTTTTTATGCAGTTCTCCACAATATAAAACTGTGTTCTCTAAAATATTTAATTATAGATTAAACAATAATTTATGTTTTGAATAATAGCTTAACAATTTCAATCATTTGTATTATTAAATTTTTTAAGGATATATACGAATAAGAATACTCTGAGAAACAATACTGCAATTAGAGGAGGAGTTTTCATGGTTTCTCACTTTTCAACAATTTTAGTAACAAATACAGAACTGTCATATAACAAAGCTAAAGAAGCAGGAGGTGTGATGTTTCTAGAAGGTAATGTGACTGCATCTTTCGGGAGCTGCTAATTTTTAAATAACTAAGCTGATGAGGGTTCGGTTGCTTATGTTTTAAGAACTCAAAGTCCAAGATTCATCCAGTTTTAATACTCTAATTTTGTCAATAGAGTGAAATCAAAATCTTCGATAAGTGGACTTGAATGTGATCAGTTCAACTTTTTCAGACAACAAATTTTAACTTGACTCAAGTGCAGTAATAGATGCAGTTCTTTCAAATGTAAATCACTCCTCTGAATTCCATAATTTAATTTCTAAATTGGGGAAATTCACAATCACTGATACAAAATTCATCTCAGGACAATCTAATTTAAGGAGCTATTTAAACTATCAAGTTAAAACAATTTATAAATCTATTAAATTTAAATTTTTATCTAATAGGGAGTTGCTTTCTTAATTTGTAGCGCTCAATATTTTAAAGTAATACTGGCTATTAAGAAGGAGGAGCTATATTTGGGAAAAATTTAAGAGACATTTCAATTATCGATACTCAATTTATTGATAACTTTGCAAATAAAGTAGGAGACGACATCTACTTAGAGGGGACTACAACTCCATTGTAACTGACGTAAAGTCAATTTAATACTATTTCAGGCTCTTAGTTAATTTACCTAACCAATCTAGAGGCTGATATCAACTTTAAATGCATTAAAAAAATATATAAGTTTTATAAACTTAGTTGATTTTGAAAGGAATAGTACTATAACTTCTTTTGATAAAAAAGGAGGTGCTATTTCTTGCATAAATTGCAAACTCCTCTCTATTGCAAATTGCTCGTTTAAAAATCTGTCTGCTTAATATGGAGGTGCAATTTATCTTGCGGAAAGCTAGGTTAACATTTTGAGCAAAGAATCAAGCGAGATATCTAATAACATATTACAGACTAATATGATAAGCAACTCAAAATTTGAAAGTTGCTAAGCTCATTCAGGAGGTTCAATATACATTGATAATTCATAAAATACATCGATCATTTCCTCTAATTTTTCTTATATTGATAATATCTATTTTATATTTGAACATGATCATTATGTTAAATGCTACATTGTTATTTAAAATACAATTTAATTTTTTGGAGAATAACTCTGCAAACAGCTAAGATTAAACCAAAAGTTAAGGAGGTGCTATTTATTTCACAAGCACTGGTGAATCTTAAAACACGAGACTAGTGATTGATGGTTTGAATATCTTTCAGAATAATTGCAAAGAGTACGGAGGTGCAATATATTGGGCTTCTTAGGAACCTTTCCTAAATATTTCTAAAGTAATAAAGAAAGCACACAAAGTATTTGGAAACTAAGATTTTCAAAAGATTTTTTCTCATACTAATGATAGTGCGGGCAATTATGGTTAAGATATCGCAAGTGGACTACAAGAAATACAAATCATTAATGAGTAATTTTTTGACGCCTAAAGTTATCAAACGAGAAGACGAAGGAGCTTATATACAATGAAAAGAAATAAGCTACTTAGAGACATATTATTCAAATGTAACCAGTGGATAAAAGCTTGATGATATTTACATTGCAATTACAGACATATATGGACAAGTTATCACTGATTAATTTAAAAGATATTTTTATAAGATTTATATTACAAGAATTTTATTGTTGATGCGCAAGATATAGTTGCAAAAATATTAGTTGATTCAGCTTTTAACTAAGATAATCTAATTGCAGATATCTACTCGCCTGTTCTGCAAGGAATTAGCTCTTATTCGTTTGAGAAAGGTGTTGCTTTAATTAAAGACATCTACTTTTTCTCAACTCCAACATACAATCACAGCATCTACATTACAACAGATTCTATTGACTTGACAACAGAGAGCAGTTAAGAATTGATGAGTGAATATAACTCAGTTGACTTAAATCCCAAAATTATAATAGGATTAAGAGATTGTGAACTAGGAGAGTAATTTACATCTGTAGGAAAGTGTGTACTCTGTGAGGCTGGAACTTATTCTCTTTTTAAAATGACTGAGCCAGGCCTGTGCAGCAAATGCCCAACTCAAGCAATTTGTAATGGAGGAGCAAATATAGGTCCTCGACCTGGATATTGGAGGGACAGTAACACTTCAACTATTTTCCTTGAATGCTAGAAATGGGAGTCTTGCTTGGGGTATGTTGAGCCTGACTTCAACAGCTAAAGAAAATGTTCCATCGGCCATTAAGGATTTTTATGCGCAGATTGTGAGGATGAATACTATAAGACTGCTAACTTTGGCTGCAAAAAATGCCCCAGCTTAGCAAGAGCATATGTCTCTATCATCTTTGTCATTTTAGGAATATTCCTAATCATAGCTTTCCTGACCTATAGGATATTATTAAATACTTTTATTTTTGAAATAGTGTTGTCTATCTTAGTGAGTTATATTTTAATATTTTATTATTATTCTTGTAAGGGAAAATATTTTAATTAGCGACTATTGTGCATACTTCAAAATGCTCCTCAATCATTTGCACTTGATAATGATTTCTTTTGCTTTTTAAAAATACTGGACTCCAGATGTCCTAATTTAAATAATTAGCTTATTAAATATGCTTAATGATAATTACTCTCAAAATCTTTGTTATTAACTTTAATTTATGGTTCAGAACTGATTAAGGGAGCGACTATAAATACTTATTTCCTGCAGCTAGAGTGTATGTTGAGAAACCATGGAAAGTATTTGAATGACGAAGATGATATGAGAATATTTTCCCTTAAGGTCATGATAACTTCTTTCCTTCCCATTATGCAAACTATGCTTTTCTTGATTCTAATGCTCCTCTTCAAATGCAGTCAAAGACTATCTGCCAAATTATTTATGCTCAAGCAAAGCATTTTTATGTGGTAATCATTTTTATACACTTTTTATCCATAATTTTCCTCTGCTTTTCATTTCCAAAAAGACGTGGGGAAGCGCTACTCAATTCTATTCGAGTACTTGTCGAAATACAAAGAGGAAGTCACCAGCATGAGATAATTAGGAACTATTTCGCATTCCCTAGTACTTTCATTTGGGGTATTGGAATTCCAGCTTTGGTATTTTATCTAATGAGGGCTTAAAACAAAAAATTGTATAAATCTAACATAGAATCAATGAAGCAGATAAACTTAAACAAGGATCCTTATCAATTTTTGAAGCTCGGTTATAAATCCTACTTTAGATTCTGGGAGATAGTTATAACTTTGAGAAAATTTGTACTACTCTTTGTAATGGTCCTTTGGAATGACTTGGGTATCCTACTACAGTCACTCATTATGATTTTAATCCTCTATATGTAAAATTTTTAGCTAAACTTGAATCCATTTAAAATGTAAGTTGCATCCAGAATGTATTTTGTTAATTATTAATTTATAGATTCCTTCTCTTGAATCTGAAATTGAAACCTCAAAAGCTAAGAGAGCATTTCATCCTTGAGAACGCATCAATAAGTGTATAAGCATTGACTCTTTACTTTGGACTCTTTCTCATCTCTGATACTCCTCAATGGTGGATAGATCAGAATCCAGACTCAAAAGTAGATCACATTCGCCTAACTGATCCGCAGAGAGATTTCCTGACTGTTGCAATATTCATAGTGCACTCTCATTACTTCCTGCTCTGGCTCTTCTTTTTCCTTAGAAGTCTCAGACTACGTCTAAAAACTATACATTTCCAAGTCTTCCTTCAAGATGTCTTTCTCCAAAATTGGCAGCACCTCAAGAATTGAAACTCTTAAAGAGGATGAAATTCACAATGGCACCTTGTTTAAGATACTTAAAACTTAGTTGAACTTTAAATAAAATTCTATATAATCATGAATGTTAGGACTCATGACTGAGTCCCCATCTCTTGATATGGAAGCCTTCTCCACGTCCATCAGGTAAACTTCCAAAGATTGCTTACGAAGAGAAATAAAGAGCGTAGCGCAGGTGCCCCTTGGTAACTCCGCTGTACCTTGAGTCCATCCTTAATACTCCCTTTTTGCAAAACAGAATCTTACCAAATCAATCCAATGATTGCGTCCGAAGCCTATGGCAATGAACCGTACCCGTGATCATCTCGAAAGTTAATTAAGAAAAAATTAAAACAAGTTTGCCATGGCACCATTTTTAGACCCAAGAAAACTCGAAAGAAAAATATCCCCGAGTCCTCACACCAGAGCAACCGTATGTTCGACATGATTACAGCATCCCATTACAAGATCAGAAATCTTAAACCACAGAGAGGCGCTCCATTGTGGTAAAAGCAGTCTGAATTCAAATTATGCTTTACTGTAGTCTAATTTGCAAAAACTCAGAAAGATCCCAAAAAGTAGGTAGGGAAAGGTAGATATTTCTAAAAGACATTGCTCATCACTCTTTAATAAGAATAATAGTACTTCTCTAATTAAAGTTGCCTCTTCTCTCCATTGTATCTATGGCTACCACACGCCGCGACCTCGCTACCCTGCTATCTCTCCTTTCAGCTAAGCATCTGACCGATGCGGGAGAAGGCTTCCACTATCAAGATGGCTACCAGTCACATAGCTGTAGCTGCGCATTGCTCGGTTCCATTCGTGATATTTAGATATTATCTCTGTGGCTTATATATATCACCGTCTAAATCACCCACTCACAATTTATTATCACTCCTCTCACTCAGGATTGAACATGGAACATTCTGCCCTTAATATGCCTGTCCTAATCTTTAATTACCCCTAAACTCCAAAATGTCCAATTTCCAATGTCCAAACTTCAAATGGTGTAATAATTATCAATTATAATAACAATGGCCATTAATTATTCCTATTCAATCACTCCACTAAATAATCTACAACTGCCAGGCATTAGAGCCAGTAGACATCAACCTTGGAAAGCATTCATTTTGCTTCCTACAACCTTCGATTCTCCATTAAATTCCTATCTATAAACAAGATTTAAGTTGAAAGCCAGATCGTCCGTATTTCAGATTGCGGAACTTATTTTGCACTCTCTGCAATTTAAGTTTCATATTTATCGTTTAATTTATCTTTAAACAATAGTTTTGATCTTTGCAAGTGATCTGCTTGCTTAAGATCAAGACAAGAACTGTGTAAGGGTGATGGACACTAGCAACGGCAGTGGAGATGAGGCTTTTATGATGAAGAATCCTCTTTACAGCGTATAAAACGGAAAATGGGGATTTTATTCCATGTGGTTGAATATTATTTATTTAATTGAAAGCAAACATATATGATTTCTAGTAGGATAAACATTTTAATTTTTTATTTGTGATAAGTCTAACGAAGTATGCGACTTTCATTTACAAATTAACCTATAATAATATATTTATTTTATTAAAAATACCCAGTTTTACTAAAATAATAGAATTTCAAACATATATTTTTTTAAAGGTTTTTATTTATATAAAATTATTATAGCTGAAAATTTTAATAAAAGAGAATTAAATTAGATATATTAAATTAAAATGGAAGAAATGAGTGATGTATGTCTCATTTAAATAGTTATTAGACCATTCTATCCAGCATTAAATTCTAAGAACTTTTTATCCTTGCAACTTTATAGTGGGAGCGCTCTGGGCAACAGTTAGAAACGTCAGACGAAGATGATAATGAGGAGGAGGAGTGCGCGCTACATATCTCGCTGATGAGAGGTGCTTTGAAGATGATTAAAGAAGAAATTCATGTTAAATTTTGATAAGCTATCGAACAAGCTGCAGATCAGAGGGTGAATGCATGATTTCAACTGCCATGAAGTTGCAACTCTCCATTTATTATTTTAAACAATCACTGATTTTAATTACAATTCCAACTTTAGTTCATGGTAAGATCTAGTAGTTAGATAAAGAGTTTAGCATCTTCACCTAATGTAAGAGTTTTGATACAGGTCGATTCTGCAATCGGTCCTCCAATAGTTTAATAAAATAAGTTACGCTCAAAATTGCGACAGATAATAGCGGCACAAACCATTTTAAATATTATTTTTAATTTCCATATATTTTTAATTCATCAATAGAAAACTTAAAAATTATTAACTTACAATATAATGATGATTCTCAATTTTATTGTAAAAATAATGATAAAAATGCACTAATTTAATATAAACAGTGCTTTTGGTAAATGCCTCATATTAGTTTTAAGTTTATAGATACTCCATTTATGGATGGTAAATGGAATTTGGTCTGGCTTGGATTCTCTACTTAAAAAATAATTTACTTCTTCAAAAACACTCTATGGAAATATCAATTCAAGATTAAAGAATTTAAAATTTCCCAAAACCTCTTTTGTTAATTTTTTGTCTTAGAGGAAAATAGAGATCTATGCTTGAAGGTAGGCTAAGTACACTGCAAAATGTTTGTAATTCTAGGCACAATCATTACTCTTAGTGGGTCATTCATATAAAGAGAAAGGAAGGGAGTAGTCATTGATCTAAGATCATACCTGGGGAGTAAGGTTATTTTCGTAAGACTACAGAGCTCGCATGAGCCAATAAATCCTTTAAGTAGAACTCTTTATTAGAAATCGTGCAAAATTATATTGTAAGGTGGGCCGCTCATATGGCTGAAGTTTTCAAAAAATTTGCGGCAGATCTTCCTACCATTTTCTAAGGGTAGAGCCAAAAATATATTATCTATCTAATTTATACTTAATGCCAATTCAAAAATTAATAAAGTTAAATTTTATGGGCTTTAATTATTAAAGCATTAAATTTTTAGATAATTTATAATTAAGGTGCATTTTTTATATCAATAACAATCCTAAGACAGCTAATATATGTATAATATATTATATTTTATAAAAATATGTTCTATTTATTCACTTTAAGTTTGACGGATTGGAACTAATTTAATTTTTATTTTGTCGATTATATACTTAGTCGTACCTTAAAGCTATAAAAATTGCTAAATCTTTTGATAAAATTTCAAACTTTTACAGAGTTATTTCAAATATTAAAAAATCAAATTCTTAAGTTCATCCATTTAACTGTATTTATGTTTAAGTAAAAAAATTTGTCCTTATATGTTATTCTTTTTTACTCGATTTTGAATAAATTGAAAACGATTTTTATTTAGTAATATTGGAATTTCATTTTACTATGAAACTTGGATTCAGTTCTTTGTTATTTTTGAATAATATAAATTATTCTTCCAGACTCTTAATATGAACAGCAAAGATAAGTACATAAACATGGCAGAGTTCTAGTTCTGGCTCTTCACTCAAGATGAAGTCAACAACATTAATTTCTTCTATGAGCGATACCAAGGCCTCAGCTTCAAATTTATTTAATTACAGCTTCAAAAAGGCAAGCACATTTCCTTCATAATTAATCGAGTTTATACCTACGAGAGACGAGACTACCAAATTTCTTAATATACTAGAGAATTTAATAGATAACTTTTTAAAATACATGCTCATTCTTGCTCAAATCTAAGGAAAGAAGAGATATATTCATATATAATTCGTTAATAATTTAAACAATGGTGTCGTCCTCGACCATTCCTTCCCCATCTTCAAAAAAAAAAAACGCAAAAATTTATGATTAGCACGGGAGATCGACCCAGCCGGTTTGGCCACGGTGACTCCAGCCTACGCAGCGGCACTCAGCCGTCCCCCACCACCAACCTCCAGGTCGTCGGCTAGGGAGCTGCCGCTCCATGGAACCTCGGCCATCTTTAGCTCTCACCTCGGCAAGTCCGAGAGACCTCACCCAAGGTCAGTGAGAGAGCCGAGTCGCCGACGACCTGGAGGTTGGTGGTGGGGGACGGCTGAGTGCCGCTGCGTAGGCTGGAGTCACCGTGGCCAAACCGGCTGGGTCGATCTCCCGTGCTAATCTTAAATTTTTGCGTTTTTTTTTTTGAAGATGGGGAAGGAATGGTCGAGGACGACACCATTGTTTAAATTATTAACGAATTATATATGAATATATCTCTTCTTTCCTTAGATTTGAGCAAGAATGAGCATGTATTTTAAAAAGTTATCTATTAAATTCTCTAGTATAATTGCTTTTTATCTTATGAAACTAATATTTGATTCATAAAAATTCTTACAATGAAAATTTAAAATTTATAGTTAATGTTTTTATAGTTATCTCAATTTATAATTAACTTGATTATATAAATTAAAAAGATTTACTTAATTTAATTTCCGCAATTAGGCATGAAAACTTTCACTTAAATAAAATATTGATTTAACGAACAAAGACTACAACAGCGATTATGATAGCGCCAAGGTAAAATGGAAGGATTGTGGAAGTAATGTTCCCATCTGCAAGTAAGGATACAGATTCGAACTGATCACTCAATCATGCAAGCAGTGTAGTTCTCCCTGCAACGAATCATAATTTAATCTAGGAGTAATTATTATATATAATTTTTTTTTATTTTGATGAATGCAGTTACTAATCTTCCTCATATTTTTTTTTGTCTCAAGATGCTTGACTTGCTTCTCTGGTTATGAAAAAATCACTAAATTCTCAGCTATATATTTATGAGTATGCCAACTATGTATGCTTAACTGTGGATTGTCCAAAAGGTACCTTTTTATTTTAAGAAGAGAAAATATTGTTTACCTACTATAATAGCACATATGCCATTTGCAAAGATTGCTAAAGTCCATGCTCTACTTGCAAATCCTACAGTCTTTGCAAGTACTGCATCAAAGGCTACCTATACATTGAAGACGGCTCCAATACTTGCGTAACTCAGGCAAGTGGCTGTCCTGATGGCACCTACCTAGACACCACTGGCATGCCCATTTGCAGAGCTTGCCCTATGTCATGCGCCTCTTGCTTGAGTACTACAGTTTGCACTTCCTGTGTTACCAACTATTTCCTCACTCAGGGTCAATGCAACGCCTTCTCATGCATGGTCGGAGATTTTTACAATACTACCTCCTACTAATGTCAAAGTTGCCCTATAAAATTTAATTCTTAATATGCGCTGATAGTGCAACTGACTTCCTTTAACTAAATGAAGCTTCAAACTTATAACGCATCCAACTTCATATGCTCAATTCATAAAGCTTGCTCAGTTTGTAATAGTAGCTTAGTCAAGAATTGCTCAGCTTCAACTTTAATAAGAATTAAGGATTCGAGAATGCGCTTAATGCAAGTACTATTCTATAAATTCATATTCACTTTTTGTTAAAAAAAGATAAATTATAGTAAACTTTCAACATAAATTTGCTCTTTTTCAAGATAATTATAATAAATAAACTTCTTTTAAGAATATTAGCACTTAGCATAATAAATGTGCAGAAAATGATTTTATATAGTGTTAATGCAAATAGATTCCTTTTATATTGTGATAAATGTACAGTTAAAACTAACTGCCTTCATTAAACTTTATTTTCAATGCAAATATGGCTACCCCTCTATTACAAATAATTGTACAGGAGGCTACTACTTCAAGTCTACTCCCACTCAAAATCTGATCTTGCCAATTAACACTATCTAAATGCCGTCTTCTTTAGATCTGAAGAAGATTTCAATGGAAGTATGGGTGAGAAGTGATAATTATAATTTAATTTATTTTTACTAAATAATGTTACAAGCGACAATCTGGAAGTCATTGTAGGACTGAGCCCTTAAATATCATATCTACCTATTATATGCACTTTGACATCTACTATGGAAGGCAATTCGATGTGAGCTCAAAGGGCTCTTTATTGCTAGCTTATTGGAAGCTAAATGAAGTTAATGATGGCACTGTGACTAAGTTTACTGATTATTCTAACAGTGGCTAACCATTCGACCCCACTTCAGTTGTGGCTACTTAAATCTCAAATTCAAAGAGCTCACTCTTAAAATCTGCAAAGAAGGTCAGTACTCCACTTACGACTCAGTCAAAGGCTACTATTCTTTTATTTGTTATTCCTGCAGTGATTGCTATGAAGGCTGCAAGAATTGCAAGGGTCCCACAGCCACAGAGTATTTAGTATATAGAATATTTATTCTCTGCCTTGCTTGTAACAGTACTTATAAAATCATAATTAAGACGCAGGCATGGTCATAAAATCAAACGAATGGCATCACTATTCATGGATAGTTTATTATCAAGGAAGAGTTTATGTGCTATTTAGACGGTTAGGCTATGACAATTGGAACAAACTCACAAAATTATAAAGATTAAGTATAAAAAGATAAAATATCTAATTCCTGCGTATAATTTAGTACAGCATGCAATTCTCAAACCTTATTATATTATGCTATCCGTGTCACCAAGCTTGCTCAGATTCTATTGTTTTTCAGGAAAAATATAGAAACTTCTGAATCCGACTGTTGACTCGTTAAGTCCCTCTCATAATTACTGTTGATCTTATTGCAACCTACACAATGCCGAATTATAATATAACTCGAGGCATGGTTGATGTTAGCAAGGATGCTTAAATCAATTGTATATTTGATGAGACGAGCATTCTGTTACAAATACAGCAGCTTAAACTAATATCGTAGTACCTAGGAACTATCCCTAGTCAAGATCTTTACTACTTTGCGTTAATTTTTTTCTGATTTTCAGAGTTATAATATGAGGAAGATTCTTTCTAAATCGTGACTTCGGTGCTGAATTTCAAGATGCAGGATTGGAGAGGCGCATAGTCAGATGCAGATCTGCAGTAATACCTCTTGATAATTTCAAACCTACTTGAGTATCTTGATCATGCTATCACTGAGAATAATGTGACCGCAACATGGAAAGATTCTCCCTAGTAGAAGCTGCAAGCCCAGTAGAATCTCTTAGATGCGATGGAATCATTCATGAAAGTGAAGGAGAATTCTCTTCAACAGATAAATCAAGTCACAACTAGCAAGCAATTCACTTCAAGGATGCTCACCTTCAAGCAAATCATGCTCACTTAAGATTCATTAATCACTGTTTCTGCCTCTAACTACGTTAAGACAAAGGAGAAGACCATGATTAATATATTTAAGGTTATTTATAATGATTAAAGTGGCTCCTAAGATATTCTAGAATAATTCATTACCGATTGAGTACTACTACATATTAGAAGCAACAGAGTACGCTATAAATCCTTACCAAATTGACAACATAAACGCCATCGCCACCAATTATCAGTGATCATAACTTTACTTTAAAATCTCAAGCGCTAAACGATGCTCAACAGTAGTTTTACATGAATTAATACCTCTCACTCTAAAAATAAAGAGCTGCTCTAGCATAAGCAACCAAAGCTTATTATAATTTAAACTTGAAGCCTGGTCTTTACGTGGTAGTTATTTTCTGGACCATGTATATTCCAGTTTGATTTACTACACTGGTAGAGACCACAAGAGAAGGTACGATATGACAAAGCAGTAAAATTCTCAGTTTATTTTTAATAGGAAGGATCTAGCAGAGATAAAGGACGATGAAATTCAGTGTTTAGATGAAGTAATCAGAGAACTTATTCAAAGAGATTTTTTTTTTTAAGACTTTGAAAAGAAGAAGCAAGGGAGGGTAATCACAACCAACGCTGGAGATGACAAAAAGGAAAATGCGAATCTGCTTGACTAAATTAATCAGGGCAATATTTTTATTCTATTTATATCGTTGGAGAGGATGTCAGTGCCAAAATGATTACAAAAAAAAAAAATCAAAATTAAAAACCTTTCTCAAAAAAAATTAAATAAAAATTTAAGATAAAAAAAAAGTTTTAATTTAAAGTAAATAACCTATTTCTGGCGAGCCATAGAAAATTAATAACGAAGTCAGTTTAGTGGCTTAAGATAATTATTCTTAGTAGAAGACAATCTTATCGACAGAGAGCCCGCAAGAAATTAAAACTAATTTGCTTCTCAAAGGATCAGGAAGTTCTATAAGATTGCGAATAAGAAGCATAATCAAATATGAATTGCTCCTAGACATACAAGGCTTTTAAATTTTTTAAAATAATTTGGCATCCTTAAATTTAATAAATTATTATAAACAATTTTTCGCTTCTAAAATTTAAATTGCCTCATAGTTTAAAGAAAAAGATAGAGGGAGTCAAGACAAAGAAGATCAACAAGATATTCAAGGAGATTGACCGTTAAATGGGCATCAGATACGCATTTGCTTACTTTATATGCTATTTCTGCTATCTAGTTAATTAAATGCTTAAGAAAATAGTTTATCATTTAAAACTAATGTTGAATAGTGGAGCTGAATAATTATATAAGATATTATTGATAGAAAAGAATTTATATTTTTAATAAGTGAGATAGTCAATTCTTATTAACTCTGTACTCATATTTTAAAATTTTAAAGCCAAGATTTTTAATAATTTTATAATTAAAATGCTTATGAGGAAAAGTATGATGATAATTAGTGGGATATTATTTAGAGATCACACTAGTCTATGATTATAAAAGATGAATATTATTATAATTTGCAAAATTCTCATTTAAGTCCTGACTCTTAAAATTTATTTCTATGGTAATAAAGTAGATATTTAAAGATAAAAAGCTTTTCTTAATTATTATTTAACTAAAAAAAATTTTTTTTTCGCAGTTCATATTCAACTCTTAAGTGCTCAAGATTAAAACATTTTATATTACTCTCATTTAATATTTTACATTTTTAGTTTAAGAACTGTTAAAGAATCAGAGATTCCCAGGATTCTCAAATTTTATTAAAAAGTTTATTCGATTTTTACAATTATTGGATTATAGTTTAAAAAAAATAGTTTTAAAAACAGTTTGAGTGATTCTGATAAAGAGACTGGCTATTCTATCTAGAATTAGAAATATATAAAAACAAAATTCTAATCCATTATCTGGTACAATCTCTTATGGGTTTTACTCATTTTGGTTTAAGGTGAGTTTTTCAGATTAAATTCGTTTAAAAAAGTTTATGATTGTTTATTTTAGGCGAGCGTGTTTGATTTCATTTCTCCATCTTCCCAATATATTTTTGAACCCTACTGTTAGGTTATTTTCCCATTTTTAAATTGTTTCAGGAGACTTATTTATTCTTAGACTTGACATTGCCTCTGATTAAAAATATATTCTAAAGGTACCACAAGTGGAGCATTCTTTATTACTTAATTTACTATTTTACTTTATTTCTTTAATTCTCTGTTTATGAAGGTGCTGTAAGAGATAAAATATTATAGAGTGGAATAATTAAAACCTAAGTGATTTCATGACAATTTACAACTCATTGAGTCAATAAACTTTGAAATATTTTTACCATATCACATAAGTATTTATTCATCAGCTTTACAAGTCTGCTAAAAATCTGAAAAGATAGCAAATCTGATTTAATTAAATTTTTGAATAGTAGTAATATAAACTGCTTTTATTACAATGAGATCATTTCCCTCTGGAAAAGTGATGGGTGCAAATTTATAGGATTGGATAAGACTCATATAAAATGCAGCTGCAATCATCTCTCTGCACTCGCACCTTCATTTTTTGATTATATTCGTTACTCCAACAGCAGTTGTTTAGCAGATCCAGTTCAAGTAAACAATGACTATACATATTATTTTTAATAGCCAGTTAAAGAGGACTAAGGAGACATTATTGCCGCAGTTAAATTTCTCAATCTTTGATTTAATTCAATTATCAATAAATATACGAAGGAAGAGCTATAAGTTCCATTAGATCAGTATTTCAAGAATTTGGAAGAGCTTTTTCAGCATAAATAACCAAGGTTGACTAGCTTTTTATTCAAACCTGGCCTGTATGTAGTCTTTGTATTTTGGGTGATGTATCTATCGAGTCTTATTTATTACACGGGGAGGGACCGTAAAAGGAGGTACGATATGACTAAGAAGCAAAATAGTAAATAATAAATTTATAAATTTAAATAGAGAGGACTTAGGAGTAATTAAGGACAATAAAATATAGTGCTCAAAATATTCTTATCTCTCCATTCTAATTAAATTTTATGCTTAGAAGAAGTGGTCACAGAACTTATTATTCGCGATTACGCAAGAAAGAATATTAATTTATTTATGCCAACTCCTAAGCCTTAACCTACAAATATAGAGGAAGAAAGTTTATTGCAAAAAAAGAAGAGTAAGAAAAAGGGAAGGAAGAAGAAGAGGAAAAGCTATGTGCGAGTATTTTATATTTAGAGCAAAGCGTTCATCATAGATAATAAGGCATCATGACATTACAAATATAAAGTTTTTATATAAAATTACCCCAGTATTCGAAGAAGAATACGAAGAGAATAAAGATATAAAGTTAATTTTTAAGATGATAGATTTGAGGAGATGAGATCTTTTACTGATATGTCAAAGGCAGAGCAGAAAGTTCTTATTAAAAGAGCAAGGAAAATTTTTTTTGGAAAAGTGGGAACTATGAGTTAAAGGATTGATAAGGTCTACTAGAAAAATATAGGTAAATACGAGCACCATAACGACAGGAGAATGAAATTCTTTTACGATGCTTTGAAAACTACACTCTGGATGGGACTAATGGCCTCTACCAGTAAGATTACACCTCGACATGTCAGGCTTGTACTATTGTATCTTTACATATCAATTCATCTGACAGTCACATCAATAGCATATATCTTGGGGTATATCGACATCTTAATGGAGCTAATTCAGGAGTAAATGTTTTCTTTAACTGTGGCCTTTGTAATAACTCTGATGGCTCCTTGGATATTATGTATACAAGTTGCTCTTATCTTTAAGATGCCTATGCGACTTAGAAGACAAATAGAGGGAGTGAAGACTAAGAAGATAAATCAAATCTTCAGAGAGGTGGATAAGTAAATGGGTTCAGATATGCAATAGGATACTTTATCTGCTATTTCTCTTTTATCTTGATGACTACAGTGGTCTTATTTTTCAATTACTTTTATCCAAGTGACTATTGCATGAGTTGGCTCTTCCTAGTCATTATTGTGTATCTATATAATAAAAGATCTCTTGTATTTTTGAATTTCTTGGACTTAGTTGGATTCACATTTGCTTTTGCTGGGATGCAACTAATGCTCGTGCTTCTCTCTAAAAAGATGCCTTGCTTTTACTCCATTTGGAAGTGCTTTGAAATTATTCGAAGAACCAAGAATATAGATGTGTTTAGTTTTATAATCTAAGGGCTTGACTTAATAAATGAAAATCTTGGAGACATCTTCCACTTTTAAATGTATCTTATAATTAAAGGAATATCTTCAAATCAAGATATAAAGCTCACACTGTGATTTCTATATAAAATCATCATTTGATACATAAATTTCCATTTATTCTCTAGTTTTTAAAGCAATGATCCTTATAAATGTTTATCTTCAATGTAACATTCAATTTTCAGACTCTTTAAACTAAAGATTTTAATGCAATAATTTATTAAAACTGATTAAGAACAGCCATAGTTTGCAAGACTAATCAAAACCCTTAATTTCAAATAATAAAGCGATTTAGGATAATTTAAATATTAAGAATCCAATGTATTAAAAAATAATAAGTTATCCGGTTACTCCTAGGTTTGTAAACCAATTTAATCATTTCTAATAGAAGAATGGCCGTAAGAGTATTCTAAACAGGATATTATATAAATTAAATTAATGTAGATTTTTAATTCAATTAAATATCTGTCGTTTCAATACTCATAATTATTTCAAATTATAAAAAATACGAAAGAACATTTTAGTTTTAAAAAAAAATATATAATAAATTGATGATATTTTCTAACATTTGCCCTTTTACTATTCACATTAATAAAAGAAGGCTGAGGGTAAGACAAATCATGCTTAAGATAAGGTGATGCTTATAAATCCACTGATAATTACAAATATTATTAATTAACCATGATATTTTATATATTTTATTTATGAGATATTAATTATTCCCATTGTATATTGATAAGATTCAAATGATTTTAAGTAGTTTCTTTGTACTACTAATTAAATCATCTATAAAGAAGTTAGTCCCTAGAG
>JAJKFJ010021445.1:0-21000 GCA_027382625.1 Tetmemena sp. SeJ-2015
GAATTTTTTGCTTCAACCCCCAAAAAAAAAAGAAGCTAGGCAAATAGTAAAGAATGAGAGAGGGACTAAGTGGTCCACGGATGCTCTGGCATTTGAGCTTGCATCAATATTATTCGAAAAGATGCGTTTATGATTTCACTTTTCTCCCTTCAATGGCTGATCCTCTAATTAGCAAAATTACCTTTAGATTATTGGGTATAATTAAATAATTTTTATCATGTGCTTTCTTTTCTCATGTGGATCAATCATTTCATTCTTAAAATTTATCAAAAAATTCAATTTTTAAAAAAGTTTTGTAGCAATACTCGGGACAAGAAGCGCTTACAGTACCAAGTTTGAACACAGATGAAAAGATTTTTCTTTCCTTTTCCGCCCAAGGCCCTTTTAAAAAAATCAAAAAAAAATCTTTTTAAAAAAATCCGGGCTAAATTTTTGATATTTTTTAAAATTTAAAAAAAATATCTCTTTTTATTAAAAATTTAAATATAGTTTTTATAAATTTCATTTTCGCGCCAATTTTCCAACTACATCTAAAAACAACTGGCACCCACAACCACTAGGGCTCCCCCCGACAACATTTTAAAAAGGGAGACCCCTCATTTACCCCCAAAAAAGAGTTTGGGCCCCCCCCTTTTTTAAATTTCCTTTTACTGCCCCCCACAACTAAACCGGGATTTCAGAGAAGCTGACTGCCTGCAAATCCTTTGCTTCTCTAATGGACACTACAGATAAAAGAATTTTTGGAAACCCAATGATTTAAAAAAATTTTAAATTCCCAAAATAAAGTCTCATTTTCTGGCATGTTTTCCAGTGCACCCGGGCCCCTTACATAAAAAAGGAGGGGGAGTGCCTGGAGCAAAAAATTCAAGTTACTTGTCTCTAGGGGGGCGACTCGGGTTTTTGGGGAGAGTCCAAACAAACTCCCTCCCTGATCACTGTTTTTTATTTTAATTTTAATGCCCTTTAAAAAATTAAAAAAGATTTAAAAAGTCAATTTTGACGTTAGTCTAATTTAATTGATCTCCTAAAAGTATTAGAGCTAAAAAAATCAACAAAAAACCCTCTGCAGCAGTTCATGGTCACCCGGGAAAGCTAAATTATAATTCAAAATTTTAAAAAGGATAAAGGGAAATTTTTTTAAAAAACTTTTAAGAACCCCTGTTTTGGATCCTTTTTGAAAGACAAAAAAATTTTAAAAAACCTTTAAATTTTCTTATCTTATCTTAGATTTAAATTTAAATTTTTTTTCTTCGCATGTGGGAATTTCATTAAAAAAAAGAAAAAAAATTTTCTATGGAATTTAAAAAAACAAATTTTTTAGGGGGAAATTTTAAAAATAAATAAAAAATAAAAAATTTTTTTAAATTTTTAAAAAAAAATCCTGTTTTTTTTTAGAGCTTTTAAGAAAAACAAAGTTTAAAATTAAAAACTATAAGTTTAAAAAAATTTAAAAACCCCTTTAAATGTTTCATAAAAAAAAAATTTGAAAATAAAAAAAATTAGGCAAAATTTTCAAAAAGAAATCATTTTTTGCAAGATTTTAAATTATTTTGGCTTTTTTCTCTCTTTAAAAAAAAAAATTTTAAAAATTGGGCAAAAAAAAATGAATAAAGAGAATAATAAAGATAGTAATTAAAGTAACAAATCAGTTGCAAGTTAAATGTGTAAAATTTAAATAATTAATAAAGCTACTTAAAGTAAGTTAAAGAAGACATTGGAAAAATTCATGATAGCTCACATCATATCTCTTTGAAAAGAAGAGAAATGAAAATAATAAAATAAAATCTCACATTAGATAGCGATCCAATCATCAATTTTAATTTAATTCCGTCCATATTTTTAAAATATGAATTTACCTTAATATCAGTGAATAAATCTGTTAAGATTCAAAGCTAAAAATTATCAAAAATAATTTAGATTTGAGTATATCTAATCTTAAAATGCGGAGATATTAAGTTACTCAAAAAATACTGGAATCCAAGATAATATAGTTGGAGTAATGACAAACGGAGTACCTTTGTTTTCAGGCTACTCACTCTCAGCTTAATATGACGCAGTGACTTCTAATTCTCAACAAAAATAAGGGGCCAGCCTATTTGATAACTGCCTTGGTAGCTTGACTGACTATGGTCTCTATAAGTACCACAGTTACTCCCCTTGTGTTTGGAATTCAGCATTCAAGTCCTCTCTAACTACTCCCACACTCTGTAATTCAAACAGTGACTGTGCAGAAGATCCACTCCCCTTCGCATTTTCAAAGGTGGATTCTCAAATGCAAAAATAACAGAAGGTAATCGGAATAGCGAAAGATGGACATCAGATTCTGGGACCCTACAAGAGCGATGGTTCTTTATGGCAGCCTTGTGATGTTGACATTTGCAACGGTGTGAGCATTAATGGAACCTACTACTACGCACTCACAAGATTCTACCCCTATACTATTGGATGTTGGGGTCCTGCCTCCTTAGATGGATAAATGAAATTGAGCTGCACTAGAAATCAAAGAACTTGTGGTTAAAGATTGCTTGCCGAAGAGCAGCATCAATTTTAAGATCAAATCAGTTTTGCAATTGTGTAATAGTTCTTAGTATTAAGTTCATTCACGATTGCTTCTCTGTTTGCTTATATAGCATGATTTAAAACACACAATAGTATATTTTTTACAAACTTACATTTAATTTGCTCTACAGATAAGTTTAAATAATGTGTAAATAAAATTTAAACTTGATAGGATTAATTTGTGGTTTAACAAAGTATACTAATATTTCATTCAAGCTAAAGAATATGGAATAATTTTCTAACTATAAATATATATTCTCAATTGCTGGAATTCAAACAATTACAAAAATAAATACTTTTAGGAAGAGACAGTCTCTTCTTGGGACCAAATCCAAAAGAGAACTTGAATACATTATAAAATAAATTGAACTCCATTTCTAATAGTAATTAAAAGAAACAGCATTCTTTAATTAGAGAAGATAGCGAGCAATTGTTAAATAAAATCTTTTTCTATTAATTCTCTGATTTCCTTTAATTCAGTCATTATTAACTTGTAGATTTGTGGTTATGATTTTATTGATGCTCTTGATAAAACAGAGAGGTTTTGCACTTATAATGATCGAACAGATAAACAAGATTAATGCCTAAGAAATTTGCTTAATTATAATTTCCTTTTTATTTTTGGTTCTGTAATGTAGTTTTATAACTTAATCACTTTTAATCTTTTATATTTATTTTAGAGAGAAAAAAACAGTTTAAATATTTTTTTAATTGATTAAAGAATTAGCAATTTTATTCCTTTAATAAATTTTATACTTTATATTTTTCGAGTGATATGTTTCTTACTGATGAATTTTCGATTAAAAAAATTCTTCTATAAAATTTGTAATAAGTGGTCGAGTCATCATTATCAGAATAATTATCCTTTATTGATCATTAAAAGTGTAAAAATACTTTTATAAAACCTTTAGGCCAGATATCTTCTAAAACTAATATTGAATATGAATTTGCAATTAAAGAATATAATCTTTTTAAAGATTTATTAAGTTGATAATGAAAATAAAAATTAATAAACTTCATAAATCTATATGTGAAATATTAAGTACAGGTTTAATTTCAATGTTTAAAATTTTTATTTTCTCTTTAAAGATTATTGAAGAATATATTTATTGCAAATATAAATCTTTAAATTAAAATATGCCCATTAATATTCTCATTTGTAAATTTATCTTTCCATATATTAATTAGTAATGAAAAATATATTACTGGACATAGATTGTTATATTATTAGAAATCTTGGTTTAAACTTTAAAATGAAATTTATTTATTGATAGCTATAGTTGTTCTGCTGATAGATGAAAGTTATAAGGAATATATTGCGTGAAATATAGGTTTAAATGCCAACATTTACAAATTAAAGAAGACTCAGCTATTTAATTTAATTCACATCACCATTTTATGTAAAGTGTTTCTGGCATATCAAGGAAATCGGATATCGCAAATTGAAACAAGTTTAAAATAAATATTATTAATAGTCAGTCACCTCAGAAAACCCGAATTACATCAGGCTCAAATCCTTAAAGAGAAACTCTCTCACTAATTTTAGAAGTGTTTTGTGCTCTTTTACTAATCGGAATTAAATGACATATCATAGATATATTGTTAAAAGTAGAGTGAGTTCAATAACCAAATCAAAGTCGTTTTTATATAATCTTTTTTTTCCTAAAATATCAAAGAAATCATAATTAAATTATAAAAAGTAAAAGAAAATAAAAAAGAGTTAACTTCAAAATTTAAAATCTCCAAAGATGCATATTTACAAAAATAGGGAAATTAGAATAATTCTTCTAAAATTTATTCTTAAATAAATGTTCCAAGAAGCGACTTTAAACAATCAGGTTTTACTTCGCATGAAAAGAGTGATGCTTAAATAAAGGAGCCAGATTTTCAAAATGATAGGAGCTATCTTTAAATTGTAGTTGATCCCATTAGATGTATATATTTAGCATGAGTGTATATTTTGGCTTGGAAAATAATAATTCTTGCTATCGATTCTAAATTTCTTTTTAAAAATATTTAGACGACTTTTCAGTTAGAGGGATTTAGAGTTTGTAGGATCACGGAGATAAATAATGCATGACTCTGTAAATAAGAATTAATATAAATTTTTACTTCAACCCCGATTATAACAATTACTCAAGAAGGGCGATAAGCTTTGTCAAAATTATCTTAGTTTTTGATATTCAACTTATCTTTTATCTTAATAATTTTCTTTTATATATGAGGAATATGAAGGGATTAGAGAAATTCTAAAAAAAGATATTTATAAATGATATGTAGGTTAAATTAATAAAAACATGCTTAGATAAAAAAATGCTGTTCTCTAATTATGTACTTTTAAACCTAGCTCTATCAGCTTTTATTTCACTTTTTGTAAACATTCCTTATTTATTTTTAATTTTTTCCTCTTTTAAAACTATTCTTCCGCTAATTAATTTTCTTCTTCATCATTTTCATTTTAAATATCATATCTATTATTCTACGATTTCTTATGCTATTATTTTACTATTGCTAATGCTACTAGAAATATTGGTCCGAGAAAAAATATTCAAAAAAAAGAATTTTACCTATGGGTTTCGAATCTTAGACTAAAAAATCCCTCATCTAGAAGTTAATAATCTGAACTTCAGAATTCAAATCAAAGTCTACAAGTTATTTTATATAAAATATCTCTTACCTCCGATTATGCATTCGTATTCATCCTATAATAGTAGAAAAGAAACAAAAAAATTAATTAAGATTTTGTATCAAATTAGAAAATTTATTTCACTAAGAAAATAATACACTTTCTTATAACATTCAAGATTTTAACTTTTATATTAAAATAGATTAAATATATTATTTTATAATTTTAAATTTTCTCAACATATTTCATATGATAAAACCACAAAGAGTTAGCCTTGTTACTCAAGCAAAAAGTTACTTAATGACAACCCTTTCATCAATAAGTCTTAGCTTTCTAGGTTTAGTTAAAGCAGCTTCAAAATACCATAATATTATATAAAAATAAATATTGCAAAAGCTTGCGAGGAAAATCATAACTGTAAGAGTAGAATCTACCAAAAGCCATCCCATACTCACAAGTATGAATGCAATGATGGAAACGTAAAGGATCAATGCATCATTATTATCATAATCGATACAAGCAATAGGCTATTGCCCTA
Source organism: Tetmemena sp. SeJ-2015 (assembly GCA_027382625.1). Classification (NCBI taxonomy): domain Eukaryota; phylum Ciliophora; class Spirotrichea; order Sporadotrichida; family Oxytrichidae; genus Tetmemena; species Tetmemena sp. SeJ-2015. The sequence goes on from JAJKFJ010021445.1 coordinate 5,724, forward strand.
CTAAGTCTCCCGCTGGGTAATACTGCATTACATTGAGAGTGCGCATTGAAACATCATCTACGATAGAGATTGAGGTGCTAGAAAGCATATGTACTCTAAGGAAATCAAAATTTATTCTATTTCGATCACTTATCTTTATACACTCTAAGTAAAAATGATAGCTACATGCTTGAAATGATGAGCGATGAAGCGTGCAAATTCATTTTCAACATGATAGTGTAACTTACTTGAGTGCCCTCGATGTGATAGATGCGCTGCGATCGCTTTCTTGAATAATGATATTTTCACACTTTTTGCCTATCTGAAAAGTAGAGAGGAGAGGCTTGCAATGAGGGCGAACACTAGTGATTCATGTCTGCACATGATGATGTATGAATGATTTTAGCTTGCATGAGCAGCATAGGACTTCGCAGACGGAGAGTTTGCAAATGAAAGAGTGCGCTCTTAATGAAATTTCGATAGAGTTCATCACTCCATGAATAATGATATAAGCAATTGTCGCTTTAATTAAAAAAATCATATATGATTATTTTAACAAATTTTAAAATAAATTTTTCATGGAGTGAGGGAAATCTATCGAAATTTCATTAAGAGCGCACTCTTTCATTTGCAAACTCTCCGTCTGCGAAGTCCTATGCTGCTCATGCAAGCTAAAATCATTCATACATCATCATGTGCAGACATGAATCACTAGTGTTCGCCCTCATTGCAAGCCTCTCCTCTCTACTTTTCTGATAGGCAAAAAGTGTGAAAATATCATTATTCAAGAAAGCGATCGCAGCGCATCTATCACATCGAGGGCACTCAAGTAAGTTACACTATCATGTTGAAAATGAATTTGCACGCTTCATCGCTCATCATTTCAAGCATGTAGCTATCATTTTTACTTAGAGTGTATAAAGATAAGTGATCGAAATAGAATAAATTTTGATTTCCTTAGAGTACATATGCTTTCTAGCACCTCAATCTCTATCGTAGATGAAGTTTCAATGCGCACTCTCAATGTAATGCAGTATTACCCAGCGGGAGACTTAGTAGGGCAATAGCCTATTGCTTGTATCGATTATGATAATAATGATGCATTGATCCTTTACGTTTCCATTTTTTGATTCTACTTTAAAAATTTGGGGGTTTTGGCTTTTGGGGGTTTCCCTTTCATTATTAATTTTAAAAAAATTTTTTAATATTTTTAAATAATTAAATAGGGAGAATAAATTGTTGAGTATTATTAATTCCATTATACCGAAGAATTTAAAAGAAAATGGGTTGAAAGGCAGAAAAATTAAGAAAAAAAAGGAAGAAAAAAAACTAAAAGATTAAAAGTTAAAGGGGAATATAAATTAACTTTTTAATACATTTAAATTTTATTATTTTTTAAATGTGGTTAACCCTTTTCCTTTTCCCCCAAAATTTTTCAACGCAAGCAGTCTCCAAGACTTAATTTCTTTTTTTTCATCATATTTTCTCTGAATCAGTACCCTCGTAAAAATTTCCTCAAAAGAGTAGAGATGATTATTTATTTATTTTAAGTTTTCTTAGAGGTTGAAACAATTTTGACTAGTAAAGCTTTTATTTTGCAGAGATATCCGAAATGCTTTTTTTATGAAAACTCATAAACAAGTTTTAGCTCAAAAATTTCAAAAAGCATGGGCTTTTTTATTCCTCTTTAAAAGGTTTTTCCCCGGGAAGGGAAACTGATTCAGAGAAAGATGTTTAAAATGAAAAAAAAGGAAGTTAAGTCTTGGGGGGATGCTTGCGTTAAAATTTTTGGGGAAATGGAAAAGATTAACGACATTAAAAAATAAAAAAGTTCAAATATATTAGAAGTTTTTAATTTATCTCTTTAACTCTAATTCTAGTTTTAGTTTTTTCCCTTCCCTTTTTCCCTGTATTTCTCTTGCCTTTCAACGATTTTTTTTTTAAATTCTTAGGTAAAATTAGCACTTATTTAAGAAATTTTAAAGATTTTTTTTCAAAATTGCAAAGATAAAATTAAACCCAAATTATTAATTTTATTAGTTATCAATCTAAAATTTGGTAACAAAGTGGGCATTAAATGCGATTTCTTTGGAATTTTAATTTTACAAGACTCTGAAGAGCATTCGCAGTGAAGGGAAAGTCTCTTGCCCCAAGAAGTTTGTTCTAGGGGGTTAGGGACAATGCATCATTCATCGCTTCTCAGGGGGGTACTTAAACAGCCAAGCGATTCAAAGTTGTATTGCCCTTCAAATGGCTCAATTTTCGCCGGCTTTCCATTTGTGAAGCTGCAGCTTCGTTTAAAGCAAGATAGCCAGAAAGTAAGATTGACTGCATCCTAATCTACAGAGAAAAATTTATTTCCCAGCTTGGGGGGTAAAGCGATGCCCAAGGCAACTGTGGGGGGCCCCAGTATAAGGAGAGGCCCCCAGCCCAAAATTCAGGGTTCGGATTCGGGGGTGTAACGGGGCGGTCAAAGTCAAAAGTCAAGAAAAGTAGGAATTTCCCAAAATCAGCGATCTTACCTTGCATTTGACAATGTCAATCTTAAAACATCTAACTCACTCTATATTTACCGAGCGGGTCTCTATTTTAGATCAATTTTAAAATTCTAGCAATTTCTCTCGATTCCTGAAATCTTACTCTAAAACTAAGAAGTGTCTAATTTTCTAGATGTCCAGAACTTGTTATAGACTGGGGGTGAGGAAGATTTAGACCATTGCGAATATGTGAATTACTTTAACTTTTGATATCTCAAATACCCTCCTGCTTTTTACAATAATAAAGAAATTAATTATACTCAACTTTCTTAACATATTTATGAATTTTACAGTTTTGATTGCGATAATAATGTCAGAAGTAAGTATAAAGCATTTATAAGCAATTTTTGGGGGGGGCCCTTTCCTCGACATTAAAAATTTTTAATGATAAAATGTAAGGAAAAAATATGTTTCTAGGGTATTTTTTGCTCCTAAATCTATTTTTCCATTATAGAGGCCAGTTTTAACATTTTAAGGCTTCAAATTTTAAACCCTTTAATTTTTGTTTACCCTAAAAGGGGCCCGCTGCCACATTTAAAAAAAATCCTTTTTTTAAAGCTAATTTTTCCTTTTATAAAATAAACTTAAAGTAAAATTTTAAAAAAATTTTAACATTTATTGAATTATTTCTTCAATTTTTAACCCAAAGAAGAAAACTGAAAAATTTGCAGTTTTTTTTTAGCCGAAATGCTTGGTTCTATAAAAATTTTCCCCTTTTTAAAATTTTCACTTTAAGTTTATTTTATAAAAGCGGGAAAAAAATTTTATAAAAAATAGATTTTTTTGGGCAAACTTTTGGTTCTTTGTGGGTAAATTAGGATTTAAATTTGAAGCCTTAGATGTTCGAACTGGCCTCTATAACTGAAGAAATCTAGCTTTATCATTATAAAATTTTACTGTAGAGGAATGGCCTCCCTGCAATTTTTATAGACAACATTTTTAATTATGATTCTATGGAAACGTGCGATACTACTTCTGGAGGATGCTCTCCTTTTTGCTATCCTTACTAAGGATATACATGCTATAGTAATCTAAATACTAAAATAACTTCATGCTCACTTGGTTGCGCAACGAGAAATGGAGGTAAAATATTAAGGAACTTATGTTTTAATAATTAAATTAAAACATATTTAATATTTAATTTTTATTATGAAATTGATTAAAAGAGTATAAATTTTGTTAATCTTCATTAGAGTTAATAATTAAAAAAATTGTTAAATTAAATAAAAAATTATAGTTTTATTATAATATTGTGAATATATTTTAAAAGAAAACCAAAAAAAATTAATTTTTTTATTTTTTTTTTTAAAATATTTTCTCCCAAAAAACTTTAAAAATTTTATTGAAAATTAATTAAAATATTTTTAAAAGTTCTATATTTTAAAAAATTTTTTAAAAAAATTAAATAAGAAGCCCAAAAAATTTCCCCAAAAATGGTTTTAAAAAAGAGTGAAAAAAAATATAAAATAATTTTAAAAAATGAGTAAGAAACATGAGCTATGAAACATAAGTTGCGGAGCATGAGTTATGAAACACAAGTAACGAAACATTTGTTGGAGACATGAGTTGTTAAACACGAGTTAAGAGCACGAGTAACTAAGCAAGACTCACAAAACACAAGTCACCAAGATGAGTCCTAGCACGAGTTACAAATACAAGCTACGCAACACGAGTTGCGAAACATGACTCACGAAACAAGTGCTCCCAAACATTAGTTACAAGTATAAGGTAGCCAGCACTAGTTGTGAAACTTGAGTCACCAAACATGAGTCACCGAACACGACCATGAGCACAAGTTGCGAAGCATGAGTTATCAATCGTGTTGAATCAATACAAGAGATTTCGTTCTTGATCTTCAAACATAACCAAGTGTTAGAGTTTGAATCCATGTTTTGATACTGAACAACCAGAGTGAGTGAGTCTTCTTTGATCAAGATCTTTTATTGCTTAAGCGATAGCCGCTACCAACTATTATTCTCTATAGCGCGAATGTTAGAGTTGCAAAGAGAATGATAAACATACTTGCTATCAACATTTACATTCTTAAGTTTTCGTTTCAAGTGACCGAAGAGTTGTTCAACAGGATTCAGCAATGGTGAGTATTGCGCACTGAAGAAAACATAACACTTGAACAAATTGCATGTTTTTAATACTTGAGAATGTCTATGTATCACTACCTTGTTCATTAACACGAGCACATCTTTATTCTGGTCTCGAGTGAAGATCTTACACTATAAAAAGTTCTGTTCACGAAGTTTTTAAATACCGTTGAGTCAACTCCACCTTCAAGAATTTGTGTTGCGATTACTTGATCTTGTGACAGTGCTGAAAGCAATATTATAAAATAAATTTAAAATAGGTGATTGGTTCAAATAATAATAAGAGAGTTGTAACTTCACGGCTGTTGAAATCACAGATTCTCCACCGACCTGCAGCTTGTTCCAAAGCTAATCAAAATTAGTATGAGTTTCTTCATTAATCATAGTCACGCACCTCTCAGCATCGAGTTATGATAATTGCACATTCCCAAATTCCAAATGTATACTTTCTGTAATTTTGAGTCGCTTATAACACTTGACTGAGTCCCACTCAAAGTTTGAAGGATATTAAGAATTTCATGCTGAATCTATCTATCAAATATTTATTAAATTTGGACACACTGTCACTCTTTGATTCATTTTAATTAATATATAAATAATTTCATTTCCATAAAGCTCTATGCTTTGAATTAAATTGTATTAGTCTCTTCTTGAGAATTAGCTGATTTTTTAATTTGAATAAATTAAATGTTTTATAGCTTGTTAATATTAAAACCTAAAGGACAGCGGCGCCTCTACATACTGCAATTCAGATTGTACTTTTAAGACCCAAGGTTTCTACTGCGTCTACTTTACTTAAGCACCAATGTATTGCAATATAGGAGTTATTCCTACCACAACATCTACCACTTCCACTTCCACGACATCAACAACTACCACATCTTCCACTACATCGTCCACTAGTACTACAACCTCCACCAGCTCTACGACTACAACAAGTTCCACCACCACCGCTTTGCCATCCGTTTCTGTACTCCAGTGATTACCCCCACTCCAATAGTCACTTATTACATTATTTAAACGAATATAAAAATGCACACCTATATATTTATAATAAAATGTTTAAAGAGACCTTTCTTTACAGTAAAATTTAATAATAGATTTTATAATCTCTTCTTTTTTAAAGATTTTTTTGCTTTTTTTTTTTACTTCATTATAAAACAATTAAAAATTTTTAAAAAATTTAGTTTTATATCCATTATCATATAAAACGCCCTTTTCTTCTCTATTGTTAAATTAACTTAAATTGCTTTCGTGAAATATTACAGCATTGTTTTTAAATTATGCATACTTTAAATATATGCACGATGAAGTTTAGAAGGAAAATTGCAGAATTATTTTTTACACAATGGATTTAAATTTGTCTGTTGAAAATATTTCACGAGTCCTTTCTAACTAAGTAATTTTAGTAAAGCAAAAATATCCTTTAAAAAGAAAAAATTTTTATTATAAAATCCATCATTAAATTTTACTGTACAGGAAAGGGCTTCAATGTTTATTAATTCAGCATATTTTTTTTTTTAGCCAGATAAATACTTATTTTTAAATTTTGAGCCAAACACATACTAATTATTTTTAAAATAAACTTGAATTTGATGACAGAAAAATAGTATTGTTGTAGATGTACAAAAGGAACAGAGAGCTTATAATTTAAAAATAAATGCTACAAATTCAAAAATTATTTAAGCTGATTATTAGAATCTTAAATCATTAGTTTAAGAGTCTTGAATCATCTTTTTTTCTTATTTAGAATGGATTCTTAGTCTTTATTAATTTCTGAAATGTTCAATAAATAAAATAGAAATTCCTTCGAGAGTAATGAAAAATAAAAACTATATATCAATGAAAGGAATGGTAGTTTTTATTAATTAAAGATAGAATTGCTTATCTAATTAGAAGAAAAAATAGGATAGTTTTAAATAATTTTGTCTAATTCTCTTCTTAATAAAAATTTTTTTGAAGATAAAATTTTTTCAAGAAAGTTTATAACAAATTTTTTTGGCAAGGGATTTAAAAATTAAACCTTGTGGATCATTTTTTGGACTTAATAAGTTTTTATAAGGTTTAATTAGTGATTATACTCATTATACCTTACAAAAATTTAATTTATTCTTCTGAGATTCTTAAATATTTTAAGAAACCGAAGAGTAGGTTTTATAGTTTCTCATAATTAATTTAAGATTACCACAATAAAAAGAGTTTTCAACTTTATTAAAAGTTAATCAGAATGAAATATAAAATGAATCAAGTTAAATTTAGAAATAGAGGTGGCAAATATTTTATAACAGAAATAAAATCGAAAGAGCATAACTCAAGATTATTTTTCCTCACTGTTTACTCTTAATGAGTTAATCAGAATTAGTAATTCCTAAAATCAAGCTTAAATTTGACATAAAACATTAATATTTTTAAATAAAAAATATTATTAAAAATTTGATTTTTCACTTCAGCGCCAACTTCAACTACATCTAGAACAACTAGGGCGCCCAACAACCACTATGGCTCCCACGACAACAGTTTAAAAAGCCCCTCACTACGCCCAAGAAGAGATGGGCGCCTCCTATTTCAACTCTTTTTACTGCTCCCACAACTAAACCTGACTCAGAGAAGCTGACTGCCTGCAAATCCTTTGCTTCTCTAATGGACACTACAGATAAAAGAGACTTGGAAATCAATGATTTCAAAAATTTTAAATCCAAATCAGTCTCATGCTCTGGGATGTCTCAGTGCAGCGGCCCCTTACATAAATAAGGAGGAGGGTGTGCCTGGAGCAGAAAATTCAAGATTACTTGTCTTTAGGAGGGCGACTCTGTTTTTGTGAGAGTCCAAACAAACTCCCTCCCTGATCACTGTTTCTTATTTTCAGAGTCTTAGATGACTTTAGAAAATTAAATAGACTTCAAAGTCAAGTTTGACGTTGGCCTAATTTAATTGATCTCCTCAAAATATTCAGCTAAACAATAAACAAATAACTCTGCAGCAGTTCATGGTCATCCGAAAGCTCAATTATAATTCAGAATTTAAAGATGAAGGAATTTTTTTTACTTTTAAATATCTGGTTGGATCCTATTGAAAGAAAGATAAAAGATTAAATCTGGGTCTTATATTTGAATTTAATTTATTTTTAGTGGTCTTAAAAAATTATTTTTTTAAAAGTAAAAACATTATTTTGGGGGAAAAAAGAAAATTTATAAAATTTCCTTAAAAAAAACTTTTTTTTTTTTTGAATTTTGAAAATAATTAAATTAAAAAATTTTCTGTCTTGAGTCAAAAATATTTGAATAAAAAAATTAAAAAAAAGAGAAACCATATTTTTAAGATTTAGTCTTAGCTTGTCTCACTTTAGGAAAAAATGTTATATCGGCAAAAATGAATAAAATAATAATCAAGATTGTTATTAAATGTAAAAAATTAGTTGCAAGTTAAATATGTCAAATTTAAATAATTAATGAAGCTACACAAAGTAAGTTAAAGAAGGCATTGGAAAAATTCATGAACCATATTTTAAAAATATAAATTTACCTTCATATCACTTTTGAAGTGAATAAATCTGTTAAGATTCAAAGCTAAAAATTACCAAAATTAATTTAGATTTGAGTATATCAAATCTTAAAATGCGGAGATATTAAGTTACTCAAAAAATACTGGAATCCAAGATAATATAGTTGGGTAATGCAAAAGGAGTCCTTTTTTTCGGCTACTCACTCTCAGCTTAATATGACGCAGTGACTTCTAATTCTCAACAAAAATAAGGAGCCAGCCTATTTGATAACTGCCTTGGTAGCTTGACTGACTATGGCCTCTATAAGTACCACAGCTACTCCCCTTGTATTTGGAATTCAGCATTCAAGTCCTCCCTAACTACTCCCACACTTTGCAATTCAAACAGTGACTGTGCAGCGGATCCACTCTCTTTAGCATTTTCAAAGGTTGATTCCCAAACGCAAAAGCAACTTAAGGTAATCGGAATAGCGAAAGATGGACATCAGATTTTGGGACCCTACAAGAGTGATGGCTTTTTATGGCAGCCTTGTGATGTTGATATTTGCAACGGTGTGAGCATTAATGGAACCTACTACTACGCACTCACAAGATTCTACCCCTACACTATTGGATGTTGGGGTCCTGCCTCCTTAGACGGATAATTGCAACTGAGCTGCACTAGAAATCAAAGAACTTGTGGTTAAAGATTGCTTGCCGAAGAGCAGCATAATTTTAAGATCAGATCAGCTTTGCAATTGCGTAATAGTTCTTAGTTTAAGTTCATTCACGATTGTTTCTCTGTTTGCTTATATAGCATGAGTAAAAAGCGCACAATAAATATTTGTGATAAATTTATATTTTATGTGCCCCACAGATAAGTTTTAAATGAATTTACATTTATACACAAATTTAACTATGAAAGGATAAATTTGAGAATTATCAAAGTATAGCTGTGATTAAATTCAGTGAAAGAATATAAAAGATTTATTATCTATGATTATATAATCGCATTTGATGGAATCCTAGCATTTACAAATTAAAATTTAGCTTTATATAGTTTGAAGTGTTCTCGTATTCTTTAAGGAAATCGTTTATCACATAGTTACATAAAAATAAATAGAAGAAAAGGAAGTCACTTTCTAAGTATCCTAATTCCTTCCAATTAAAATGCGACAAGTGGTGCTCGCATACATTATAAATTATTCTGTTTTCTTTTTCTAATCTTAATTAAACGCCATAGCATAAATAATTAGTTCAAGGTAGTGTGCAATTATTAAATCATATCTAGTTTTTATTGAATCTCTCATTTCCTTTAATTCTGGCCTAAATATATCAAAAATTTTATTGTTATGATACAGAAGATAAGAAAAAAATAAATGAGAAGTAAAGCAGTTATAATTAACTCTTGCCTTTAAATCTCTAAAGACAATAGTCGAGCTTTTTTAAATAGCTCATATACATTAGAATATTTAATATGAATTAAATGTTGCAAAAGAGTTTTAAATTGTAAAATTTTGACAGGAGATTATAAAGAAATGTTAGAAAATAGATGCTCATTCTTGCGAAATTTCTTAAGAATACTAATTTAAAATATAACTTTTTTAAAATAGGAAGAAATGTTTACCTGCCCCTATTAAAAAACTAATTTATTAAAAAACTGAATTTTACAGAGTAGACGGGAGATCGACCGAGCAAGTCTTGTTACCACGCCAATGAAACAGTCAGCCTACAGAGGCAATCTCTCCCAGGCCATCGGAGTATATAGTAAACCTAACTAAAATGACCATCATTAAATCTCAGCCTCGACAAGTCCTAGAGAGACGATTAGCGGGGGTCACCTCGAAAAAATACTAACTACTACTGATGGTGTATTCGCAGGACAGAATGAAATGTCCTCCAGTGAAAACTCTATTAAATTCTTTTTTTTAAGTTTAAGTTGTTTATTAAACCAAAATTCTTAAATTTTTTAAAAAAACCCATTTTAAAATTATTTAGTCTAAAAATTTATTTTTTTAAGATTTTCTTTTAAAATTTGATGATAATCTAAGTTTTTATTTTTTTCAAAATTTTGGACTGTCTGTTAGTTCTAAATTAAATTGTAAATAAAGAAGAAATTGTAATTTTATAAGGTAATGTAGTTTAAATCGCCAAATTTTAGAGAAATATCTCTTATTAAATAATAAAAAGACCTAAATTCAATAAAAGCCAAAACCAATATAACTTGATTAACTTTCTAATATTTGGTGTTCAATTATTCATTAAATATAATTTCTAAAAAATTATAAAATATACTTTATTAAAATGTCTAAATGCATAAAATTAATTATAAAATGCAAGAAGTTTATTTAAGGAGAAAATTATTTAAATACAGAAGAAAAAAAGAAAACAACATACAACTAAGATTTTTCCGATATAAAAAGATCTTGAAATTTTACACTTTGCAAAATTACAAACTGCTTTTATATACTAATTAAACTTTTTTTAAATTTTAAAGCTTTCTTCAATATGCTGATACTTTTCTTTAATGTAGAAACTAATCTTCTATCAATCCTTTTGTCATTCTTAAGGAACTCAGGATATTACTCTCACTTGATCGTGCAAATATGCATTACATAAGCTTCTCGAGTCTTCGCTGATTCCAGCAAGCAACACACTTGGAGTTATATTTATGTTTTTCTGGTAGAATTCTACACTATCTTGAGATAAGGAAACACTCTATGGAAGATCTGTTACTCAAAACTGACAAGGCTGCGATAACTGCTGGCAATAGTGACTAAATCCATACCTTAGATTAAAATGTGCAGTTATTTTATGAATAATTTCATATTTGACTCGCATGATTATAAGGATTTAGCATCTTCTTACTTCCTTATGTTTGTTGGGTCTTATATTGCAATTATGAAAAGTGTCTTCCCTTATTTCTGTTTCTTTTCTCTGCTCATCTAATCCTTCGCTCTTCGTGATGTGTACTTGATCAAGTTAAATTTTTTAACTTAATGGATGATATATATCTGTTCTTCTCCTCATAAGGAGTATTTTCTTCTCATCTCAAAACTATCAGCAATGGTTCTCTTAATGATATGTTTATAGATATTTAAAATTACTTGCTTATTATTCAAATATTTAATTTTATTAGTTTATTTTGCATGAATCAATACAAAATACGCTTTGAGTTGTCTTAAAATAAAAGTTGAATTTTCTAAGAAAAATATTACAAATTTCATGATTTAATTATTCTCTAAATAATAATTTATTCAATTTTTCAATTTGATATTTTAATATTTTTAGAAAAATTTTAGCAATAATTCTCTTTAAATATTTTTTTTCCCACTGATGAGAATTAAACACTGTAACTTTGCAATAAAAATTCCACTTTGAGTTTTAAACTCTATTCTTTATTTAAATAAACTTCTATGCGAATAAACAACCAAGACAACGATTAGATTTAAAAAGTTATTTTTATAAATTTTTAGAACTCCGAACTTCACTTTTTATTATTTTTGAAAATAGTTCAGAGATTAAATTTTAGCTTTAATTTAGTGGAATAGATATTATTGTCCTAACTTTAATTATTCAAATTAAATATAATTACTAAACTCTCTCTCTCTCTCAAATATATTTAACCAGTAATTAAAACTAGTCATCAAAATTAAGGTAATTATTATCTATATAAGTTCAAGATTAAAGACCTTTATAATTTTTAAATATCCTGATCTTATTCCACATGAGCAGTCCATCACCTGCAGCAAGTCTTGTCACTCAAGCCAAAATTTATTTTCTAAAGGCACTCGCAACTTTAACTCTCAATTTATTGGGCTAATAGATTGAGAATGAAAGCAATTTGGTAATTGTTATAAATGAAATGAATGATCAGACTTACTCTAATATTTTGGCGGACCCGTTGTATAGTAGTAGCAACGGGTCCGCCTATTTAATCAGAATCACCAACCACCTCATCATTCTGAAATTAATCTACAGCCACCTTAATGTCTTAAAAAACATTGATCACCTTTTAATTAAAGCTTGCGGTCACCAGCACTTAGAATAATTAAGACCTCTAATTCTCAAAATCATTCTTAAAACAAACATGGAGTTGGCTTTCACTTCCACCTAGACTACTTCTATTCTTTCCTTCTCAAGTTTTATCAAATAAATAGAAGAATCTGAGTTTTATAATCTACCAAATGACATTCGATCTCAATCTATAAGTTAAAGCAAGTTTATGCTCGGGTTCTGTACAAGGTAGGAATTTATTTTGACGATATTTTTACTAAATTTTATTAGACAATGTATTTGATGGTTTTCCGGAGTTTTGCGATACAGATTAGGGCGGTTGCTCGTCTACATGCGATGTCTAAAGAGGATATACATGTTTTTCAAATACAATCTCTAAGAAATCTTATTGCTCAAAAGGTTGTGCGGTAATCGGGGGAGGTAAAATTTTCAGCCATTCAAATTTCTAGGAATTAAAGTATATAGATTATTTAATATTTGTTTTAGAAACTCAGCTTTGAAAAAAATTAAATAGTGCTTACGTTTAAGATGCTAAAAATTGATTTTCTTAAAAACACATTATAGTTGAATTCTAAGCGATGTTCAACAAGTACTAGCTTACTTACTGCTATTCTCACTGACCTCGTTAGAGGAGTGATGGAGCTTCATGAGTGGGATTCAGAGATTTCAAGCAAGAGAACAACATCATGATAAACTTTGAACCAGTCAGCTCAAATGTCATTGACTTCAACAGAATTATAAGAAAAGAAAATATACAAAACCGTAAAACCCCATAAGATGATATGAAAGTGAAAATAAGTTGTGCATAATTAATTTTTAATACTTATAATCATGCAAAATTTTTAAACCCTAAAACAAAAATCAAAAGGTTTTCTGGGGAAGGGTGATTTGAGGGTTCGGGTTCTCAAAATTCTTCTGAATTTTTTTAAAAAACCTTTAAGGTGTTTCCTTTCTATCTCAGATAACTGAATTTGGGTTAGGTTTCTTGGGTTGTTTTGATTTTTTACTTTTTTATTTAATTTTTTTAAAAGGGTTTTTGATACCGTCTATCTTACAATGTTTTGGGTTGCGAATTATTTTTGCATAAAATTCCTTTTATTTTAAAACGTGAATTTTGGTTTCAAAATCGCATTAAAAGTGATGAAAACTTTTAGCCCAAAATTTGTCCCCTGCACTAAACCTTTGACCCCTTCCAATTTCCTTTTCTCTAGGGGAAAAGTACCCTTTGCAGTTCCTTGCACCGTTTGTTTTCCTTCAATGTTTTCTCTTCTTCCCAACTTTTTGTTGAATCTAGGGACAGTTGCTCTAAACTGGTTTCCCAAAAGTTATCATGATGTTTCTCTGGCTTGAGATTTTTGAATCCCAACTCATAAAATTCCATATCCTCTAACGGGGTCAGTGAGAAAAGAAAGAAAACCCAAGTACTTGTTTGGCCGCCTGTGTGAAAAATTCTCTTAGTGTGATTTTTCCATTTAGGAAGGGGAATGGCGTTTTCCTTTAAATGATCGTTTAAAAACACCAGAAAGGGTGAAAAGAACGTACTAGCTAAAATTTTTTGCCCCTCGCTTCTCTAAACCCACTTTTCAGTTCGTTCGCAAAAAATTTTTTTAAAAAGGGCCCCCCCTTTTTCTTTTTTTTTTCCCCTTTTTTTTAAAAAAAAAGTTTTTTTGTTCCCCTTTTGGGGGGAAAAATTTTTTGAAAGGCATCCCCTTCTTCTTGAAGGGGTTGTCTTTTTCGCTTCGCATCAGAAAAAGGTGGAGGTTTTTTTTTTAAAACACCCCGCCCCAAAAAGTTACAACCCTAAAGCTGGAGCCCTTGCTTTGGCTAGCGGGAAATTTACTTTAAATTTACACTAAGGCTTCTGTTTCTTTGAACTAAATTTCTTCCTTTTCTTCTCCTTTTTCCCCCTCTTTAGTTAAAACCTTGTAAAAGGTACCCGTGCATGCCTTTTAGCTGGCCCCAAATTCTTTGAAGTTTTTTTTATAAATTAAATTAGTGAACCAGCCATGTGCTTTTTCCCATGTGTTTCCCTTGGGGGAAAAGGAAAGAGTGAGAGAATGTCTCTACAAGTTGAGAAGGATAGGGGACCGTCCATTTTTCTAAGGGCTTCAATAGATCTTGGGTTTTGGTCTGAGGGGGATTTTTTTTTGATGTTCCGTTTGAGGTTTTCTGAGGGAATTTCCTTTGGTCGTTACATTTTCTCGCATTTAAAAAATTTCTTTTTCCTCGATCTCTGGAAACAACAAACAAAAGGGCATCAGGTGCGATAGTTTAAACGCCCACCGATTTTAACTCTTGGCTTGACAAATTTTTTAAAACACAGAGATCTCTTGCTCCAGCTCAATTTTAGAGAGCTCTCCCTTGACTTAGTGCAAAAGCAAAATTTGGGGTTTTTTTGCCCGTTCCGAAAAATTTTTGGGTTTTGCTTGTTTTTTGCTTTAAAGGAATTTTTTACTTGTCTCTTTGCTAGGTTTGGGTTGCCCAAAAAATTTAAATTTTAAAATTTTTTAACCCCTTTTTTTATAGGGAAGATACGAATGGATGAAGAGGGTAAGAACAATAAAGTGAAGAGCGTGAAGAGCTTCTACAAGCTTCTACTTGACTGCAGTATAGAGAAACAAGAAGAAGGCGACTGTTAGCTAAACAAGAAGAAGGCGACTGTTAGCTCAAGCTTAAAAAAAGAGATTAGTAATTGTTTTAATCCTTAATAAATTATTCATAAATATGGTCGTTGACCTCCTTCTGAGTGTAAATCTTCTTAACATAATTGATCTCAGCCAGCTTAGCACATTCTCTCACCACTCCTCCTCCCACCCACTTCAACTGCTCCTTCCTGACCCACCACTCCCCCCTCCCAAACCCCCTCTCGTCTTCATTTCTCGATACCCTCACTGTTCTTTCTCAAATGCTCTCTCTAAGTACTTTAATTGAGGAAAACAGTGGCGAGGGGCTCCAAAACGATAGCTTTCAAATTTAAGACAAAAGAGGGTGGGGGGAGGGTGGGGGTGGTGGGTGAGGAAAGGAAAAGTTGAAGTGGGGGGTGGAGGAAATGGGGGGGGGAAATTGCTAAGCTGGTTTAGACAATTATGTTAAGAAGATTTTAAAAAGAAGAAGGTTAAGGGGAAAAATTTTTTGAATAATTTATTAAATTTAAAAAAAATTCTA